>BQMF02000692.1:0-161869 GCA_027922465.2 Turritopsis dohrnii | reverse complement strand
AACCAAAACAAGTGTTTTCTTAATAGAAACCATGAAATTGAATGCATATGTCACATGTTTCCACTTCTTTGAACATCATGGCATGGGTGAAATGAGAGCACCATTCATGCAGCCATTTGGGTCAGTAAGAGCTTATTATTAGCATTAGTATTTGTTCTTTAATCAGCAAAAACTCTATTGATAATGTGATAGCAACCAATTCATTGCAAAAGTAAACAAATTAAGTTTTGTATTGAGTGTGGCAACACAGAAAGAAATACCCTTCAGCCTTTGCCTGTTATTCTGTAGGTATTCCAGCTAAAGGATTTTTAGGTGTTCACCATCAGCACTGGACCTCTGACAAATTTTTTTTTAAATTTCAAAAGATCTGAAACACATAAAAACACTCATAATAAATCCTTTCTCAATATAATATATGAAGTAGAAATAAATTGAGCACACAGGAAAACAAAAGATAGTAATTGTTCACGAAACCATAGTCTTCCATTGCAGGAAATCAACATATTTGGAGTGCAGAGAAAATGGAAATCTCAGATAAAGCAGTGGATAAAATATATGGAAAAAAGAAGGACCAAAAACTATCATTACCAACCACTTCGAAAAAAAAAAAAAAAAAAAAAGCCCCGTGAACAGAGGACATAACTTTATCATCAAGCAGTGAAGAAAGTTCTGTGGATGATAAAAGTAGTGATAACAATTATAACAACGACCTGAATACTGACACAGAATTTTGACAAGATTATTTGTTCCTTTTCTTTTGTTGATATTTTCATTGATTCTGGTTGATTCCAAATGCAACAAAATTGCGAAAGTCTTTCTTATGAAATAACGTGCCTGACAATCCGATAATTACACTTTCAATTTCATACTCATAAACAAGAATATGCTTTTATACTTTTTTCAATATTAAGAACCAAAACGTCTTTCTTAATAACACATGAAAGAAATTATGTATCTCTTTTTGTCATGGCCAATAACGTCATCAAAAACTTCCTTTCAAGAAGATTAATAAAAGCCTTTTTGATATACAACTGGTACTTTAAAGTAAACAACATTTAAATAAATTCTGCTGCGTATAGACAGTGCCAGCTGTCGTTATGAATGTATATGATCTTTTTAAAGGAGTTTACTAAATTTTTAAGCTTCACACTCCATCCCACGCCTAAAATTAGATGCTGTGCGATGATCGCCTTGCCAACGTTTTCTTCCTGACAAGGCCTGGTTATGAATGGTTATGAATGCATTAGAAGAGAATGTAGATTTACAAGAAGAATTTTTAAAAACAGCAAACAATGTAAGTGATTAGTTGTACCTAAGTTGATGGAACTCTAAGTTGATGGAACTCAACCGAAAACAAAAAAAAAAATTATCTACTGTATTCTTTCATATTATTTTTCGGACTTTGTTTTAGATTGAAGATGGAAAGTTTGTGTGTAATTATGTAAAAAGGAAAAGATGGCTTGCTGGATATATGAAAAAACATTCAGCTACAGCAAAAAAATATATAATAATATATCTTATTATAATAATCCGCGATTGTGCATCCCACTTTTATTTTATTCTTTTAACGGTCAAAACCTGAGAGCGTTTTTTTATGATTAGTATATGGGGAAATCCCGCCGCCAACCATTTTCATTGGCTAATAAAGGAAAACTCTTAAAATGTGCTGTTCTGATTGACTGACAAATTCCAAAAATTTCAGTCATCAATAACGGCTATCATTTCTTTGTTGTGAAGTTGACAAGGAAACACAGGTTTGTATACACAAAGGTATTGTTATTATTATAAAACGCTTAATAACCGTGTTTATTGCTAAACTTTTACTGTTATTGTATTTTAGATTAATAGAAGTACAGGTGCCACAAGAGTAAGTGAGTTTTTGAACAGATGTTTGTTTTTTTATGTAATGTTTTTTTTCAGAGGAAAATGAAGAACGAGTGGAAGAAAAGCTATTTTTACAATAGAACGTGTGCTGATTTTACGTATTTCTTTTTATAGTTATCAAATAGTAGTGAGTGCAGCAGTGAAGTAGTGTAGTTGAAGTGAAGTTGGCTACAGATGATGTTTATTTACATTGGCGAAAATGGTTTTAAAGTTGCATGCCCTACGAGCAGTTACTGATTTGTTTTGGTTACGCACTGGCCATTCCTTTATTCATTTATTTCAAAATGGCTCCACAGTTATGAAGTTTAGAAAACAACATGAAAGGAGAGCTTACCGCCACCGTCTGTTACTGTTACGCATTGAAATCTTTTGCTTTATTTATGCCATTCAGTTTCAGGAAACTATGCTGGGAAGTAAATCGAGTGTTATTAATTTTTTTCCAGGTATGAAGTATAGAAAGTAAAGAGTTTATAAGTGTTTGATAATGGTTTACAGATGATCAATATTGTTTACTATCATGATGATGTGAATTGGTATTGAAAGGTAAAGTTAGAATAGTATCTATTTAGTGAAAACACACTTTGTATTAGTGGATAAATAAAACATAATAAGAGGGATGTTTACTGTTGTGTTTTGAATTAGCCAGGAGGAGCTTTGAACTGAAATAAAAAATGGCTCCACATCATATGTAAATGTTTTCATATGTTAAAAATTCTTTAGCTATACTAATTCTGTCATTAAGTTTGTGTTTTTAGTTATAATTTTTAAGGTAAATATGTATTCAAAGTGTCTTTTAGTTTGTTTTGTTTGTCTTTCGATTTCGTCATAGCATGATTAGGTTCTTTTTATATGTTTTTGAATATTTTCATCTGTTAAAATAGAAATGAAGCACATGATGGGTTGAATTATAATGCTGAGAGGATAACTTAAGAGAAGAATGGATTATGTATTTAAGAAGATCATTAATTATGACTGTACAATGAAACTATCCTACAAAAAATAAACGCTATTGGGTGAATTTTTCTTAAGTTTATATTTTATTATGTTTATGCATGATTTTGTGTTATGATAATCGTTTACGTACTATGCGTAGGTATAGAACTTTGACTTTATGATTTTATTTGTGACTTTTTATCTTCTGGGTAAATTTCTGTTCTTAGTTACATATTGTTTTTAGGATAAATGCGTACGAGAACTTCTTTTTTTTTGTTGTTGCTGCTGTAGTTTATTTCCATATTCTTATAGCATGATTAGATTTTCAGTATAATTTGAAATATTAATCTTTCAGGCAATAATTAAAAAAGCATAAAGAAATGAAACTCATGGTTTTAATCATGATGTTGATGGTTTTGGGAAGAACAGACTATTAATTTTAAAAATTCATCAATGGTTGCTAACCAATGTAACTTTCGCACAAAAGAAACACAGTTTGTAGGTATCGATTTGTTTTCAATTCACATTTCGTAATGTAATTCGATGTTTTGTGTTGTCTGGGTAAACAGTTCTGTGCTTTGCTATTTTTACACGAAAGCTACTTCTCTTCTGCATATAGATATATAATCTATACGTAACTTACTTACGCATGTGCCACCTGTTCTTTTATTTTATTAAGCGTTAATAATAGTAATAACTTCGTACAGACCTGTTCCTCGATCGATCGTTTTGCAGCCAAAACTTCACAGCACTTCTGTATTGTTTGATAACTAAAATAACTAAATTTCTCTATGTATGATTTTACATTGTAAACAAACAACTAACCACTAAGCATGCACTACCACAATCTAAAATACAATAACAGTAAAAGTTTCACAGTCAAGGCTTTATAATCATACCTACGTGTTTCTTTGTGAAATTCACAACGAAGAAATGAAAGCCGTTATTAACGAACTAATTTCTTGGAATTTATCAGCCAATCAAAACAGCGCATTTTAAGAGTTTTCCTTTATTAGCCAATGAAAACGCTCAGCGACGGGGCTTCCCCATATACTTATCATAACAAAAACGCATTCGCCTCTGTGTGGTTTTACAACGAAAAGGGAAAAAATAAGAAAGTTTTGACCGTGAAAAAAAAGTAAATATCTCACTCTCTAAAATAACAGTGGCATGCACACATGCTAATTAGTAAAATAACATAGAAATTACCACTTAAATCTGAATTATTTCTTTTTGGAAAAACTTTGGGCAGAATTCTTGTAAACAACTCTGATGATGTTAGCAGAAATAGAACAATGCTGACACACTATTTCCTTGTCCTTATGATAGTTCTTCTCTTTTGAAACCCTAATGTTGATTCAAAGCTATATTTGAAAAGGGCGACAATATGTTCAAAATTGTTGTTAAGACATCTTCTACCCAACTTCTAGCAACAGGTGCTTTTTAACCTGAACATCATGGATATAATCAAAAACATCAACTGCATTTCTTTGCAATGCACAGATTGATACCACGTTATACCAGCATTGCAAGTTAAAAGATCTACAAAATTATACTCGAAAACATGAACTTCATCCAAAAACTGTCAAATTGGGTGCTACAGAACAGTTTAGTTTTTGATGATCATAAAACAAAATGTAAGCTGTTTTCATCTATACAGCCAAGCAAAGGCATGAGCTAAGTCAACCTGATAGATTCCAACTGATACCCCATAACAAACTTGTTTGAAAGGTTGATCAGTAAAAAGATTTTATGAGTTAACTTCATGAAAATCTAACTTAGACGACACTTGTGAACAACATGTCTCATGCCACACTATGAAGTCTGCATACACGGTTGCGTTGATGGCTTTAGACGGAAAATTCTTTGGTTAACTGTCACCTCTACCAATAAAGACCCAGTAGTCATTGCCAATCACTACCTCAAATGTATCGAAAGACATGGTAATTGTGCCAAGAATCGTAAGAATGGACAGACGATCTGAAAATATATACATAGAAGATCTACAAGTTTTTTTATTGATCTAGATGATAGTTTGATTTATTCGGCTTCTACAAGAAACCAAAGAATAGAAGCACTATGGTCACGTCTCAAAAAATTTAAAACATTTTGGTGGATCACATTTCTTTACAGAAATGGTTCACAAGAGTATTTATAAACCTAGCTTGGAAACTCACCAGGAATGTTGTGTTGTTTTGTTTTCTACCTGCCATACAAACAGAACTGAATGATTTCATGACTACATGGAATTTAAGGCAAGTTTTGCCAGTCATCACGAGCACCTGGTGGAAAACTTGTTGTACTATTTTATCTACCACATACTGTGGGTGCTGAAAATGAGGGCGATCCTACAATTGATGCAGACTTAGCTGTGGCAACAAGTGTTCTCGGAGTATAAAACAATCGAATATATAAAAATAAGGACTTTCACGAACTTATTCAACTGTTATTTACATATTCATGGTTTAGGTATCGGCCAGAGCGCGGACGAAGCACTGGATTTGTTTATTTCACTCCTTAGAATACTTTCTTCTGAAGGATTTGTTGTCTAATTCAATTAATATTTCTTAATTTCGGTATGATTACGCTTTTGATTATTTAGTGGATATTTACTGTAATCTTATCTTAATATTGCGCTGTACCTACGAGGGTTGTACAGAAAAACAAAGGTTAGTATCATAAGAACTAATTGTTATTTCATTTCCCAAGATATTTTTTTGAATAACACACATTCCATTCCATAATTCACTTTCAAGGTGTCTTGCTTCTTTATTGTACGATTCAAAGTGTCCTTTCTGACCAAGCTGTGACTTCTTTTAATCTCCTTTTTTAATTCTTGTGCTCTTTCTTCATAAGTTCAAAATTGATGACTGGGAAGGCAATTTGCATCTATATGCTAACACATCTCCATATGCAAAGCCAATTTCTAGCAACTTTGCATCACTAGCCTGTGAAGCCACTACATCATCTATTTCGTAACATTGGAAGGAAATAAGCAAATGTTCTAAATTTCTTGATTTTAGAAATTCGTATACCTAAATAAAATAAAAATGGAATTGCCTAAATAAAATGGTATAAAATGAAGTCATTTACTTTTATGGGTACAAATTGCTTTAATATGATCAAAAGGGGAATTAAGGAAACAGGGAAGTAAAGGCAGTAAGGGTAAGGTGCAACAAAAAAGTAAACCCATAAAATGTGTTCAATTATTACCCTATAAAGGCCTGAAGTTTGTCACTTGCATTGTAAATGCATGGAGTTTTTTTATCAAAAGCTTGATAGTTTGGAAGTGATTTAAATACAAAATGTAGAAATAAAAACATGAAATTCATCTTTTATAAAAATTAGTCACACTACCACCATACCAGCTCACGACACAGAGTAACTTTAATTCATAAAAAATATTCAATACATACTAACACAAAATAGAACTAATTTAAAGTGTTGTTGCTCACATTGGAGTAATTTAGTGGAACTTCCACATCAAGCAACTTCAATATCCATCACACAACGTGCACCCAACTGTTTCTGTTCTGTTTATTTATTCTATGAGATTTCACAGACCAAACTATTGTTGAAATTAATTTTGAAGACTCAAAACAAAGTAACTAATTGATTCATACTGATTCATAAAAATTCCAAAGGAACTTGATTTGAAATTTACTTTTCAATATAATCGGTAATAAATTAAACGACGATCGCAACAAAAACATTTATATAAAAAAGAATTGACGAACCCTATAGAAAGAATGTAATTGGTTCTTTCTCTAATTATTCTTTTGTTCTTTTTCATTCTGACCAGAGAATAAACGCTGGTTACACCTGTTCTATTACTTGAACAGCCATCATTTCATCAATCAGTCACAAGTCACATACAGAGCAGTGTTACAATGAAGTTAAAAATAAGTCACTTTTATAAAAAGAAATTAGACTTTAATGAACATCATTTATGATGGACATAAACAAGTATTATTTCTGTTCCTTAGAAGCTGAATCCTGCATATGAAATGTTTTACGTATCAATTTCTGCAATTTCTAGAGTCATCACTATTCTGCCTGAGTTATTACATACTGGCCTTAATCATCAAAATTTGGCGATCACCATTTTGTACTATCCAATCAGCAACATCAGAATTGTCGAAAAAAAGGCTAAACAGCAAGGGAACTGCTTATTTACCATTTCATTACATTTTATTATATTTTGTCATTGTTCATCTTTGCTCCTTTTTCTTGACTACAGAAATGTTCACTTTCTAAAAATATTCAAAAGAATTTTGGGTATGTTAGTATGACACCAGGGAAAGATTTTTGTACATTTGATGTATGATTTTTCAAACATGTTTACGGTTTTTCATTTATTTCGTTTTTAATTTAACAATATTCTTAGAATCACCGTACAGCTCAAAATGTGATAAGAAATCTGAAGGTCAGTAGGTATTGACATGGCCATGAACAGGTTGAAAGCTGATGCAATTGACGTTTGGCAATCGTTTTTGTAAAAACGTTTGAGGGATTTCAACGGTATTGTGGACAATCTTGTGCATCATTATTGGACTCTTGTTTCTTCGTTGAATCTCTAAGGTCTTCCAGTTTAACTGCTCCATCATTTTAGATGGACTGGAATGCTGTCGCCAGTCAGAGAATACAACCGGCTGACTTTCTCTATACCATTTCCAGCTTGTCTCGCAATCCTTGGTTACCATCTCCGATCGGGTTCCAAATAGTAGGGGCCACTATGTATTCTCGTGTGCAGGGACGTGTTACAAGCAAAATGTTTGCTGATGTCGATTCCTAAGTTGAAGTAAATGAAAAATCACATAGGTGCCAAAAAAGTTTTTGCTTCTAGATCACGTGGGGTGACGTCATTGCCTGCCATACCAATAAAAAATTTTTGGTTCACAAATAAATGGCACTATAAAACCTGGGGTAAAAGTGTTAAAAATACGATTTTTAAGAGTAAAGGATTTGTTTTTAGTTCTTTGAGGTACCTTACAATAGTTTATGTTTCCTTCATCTTGCTTAAAGGTTATTGTAATACTACGTTTCGATTGTATGATTGTTATATTTCTTATATTCCTTAATCGTAATGTTTTGGACAAACCCCCGTCTGATGTTAGGAAGAATTCAAATTCAAGTCATTTGGGAAATATCAAACTGTGGAGGTTCGAATTATACTTCGAACTAGAGAGAATGTATAAATATTAAGTGATCTGTTTCATCGAAGACACATAGTATTGTTTCTTGACGTAAATGGTTGGTAGTTGTTTTATTAAAATACGAAATTATAAAACAAAAGACTTCGGCTCTCAAGAAAAGAGTTGCGTAAACAAAAATAGAACTTATAAATAAAAAATAAAAACGATTAAGTAGAAACCAATAACGATTGCTAACAAATAAGATAAAAACTACTGATAGGAGATGGATGGTGAAAAATGGAAACGATATAACTTGAATTTTTCCCTGTGCGTTGTTTGCCAGAAGGATGATAGCAAAAAAAGGTAATTTCTACTTTCTACTCTCTTTAATAAATGTAATTATTCAGTAATAAATTTAGCTTTTGATAAACTCACATCTTTTTACAACAAGTATTAAATGGGGCTGCTGATAAACTAGAATTCAACTGTATTTGTGTGGTGATATGGTAAGATTTTATTTGATTCAAGGTCGTGAAAAGCAAATCGTATGAAGCAACCGAGAAACTGTGGGAGGCTATTCACACACGCTACAAATTGAAGGATCATTACATCTAAGATTGCTTCAAACGGTTGACTGGTATCTAAGAGGAAACCTTCAAAGAACAATGAATCTATCATTCTGAATGCTATAAGCAAATTACAAACGTATCAAAACTTTGAAGGCTTTTGCAGACAGTGGAATGCGAAGAGATGGAAATTGGCATTGCTGAAGAAGAAACACCATCAACATCATCAACAAGATCAAAAGCTCAACTTTACGACAAATCACTTTGCATAATTTGCCAAAAGCACGGCAGTCGCTTGAGAAAGGTGGAGTTCCTTCAGACTGGGAGAAAAATGCACGAGATTGCAACAGCTCTGCCGAAAAAGGAATTTTTTCTGCGACTGAACACTATCCCAAATGCCAAAGATGCTGTTGCAAACGATGTTTTGTATCATTTGAAATGCTGGGTTTTGGCGGAACGTGAAGCACAATCTTTGTAATCCGATATTCAAGAGACGGAGGATGTTGATCGCGTCGTTGCAGATATTGAAATTGTGCATATTGTTTAAGAGCTCGTCAAATCTCAGCAAGTCACAAACATAGGCTTCATAAATGTTATCTAAAATGATTTGCTTGGAAATGAGAACAAAGTAAATTACAAGCGATATTTGAAATCACTTTTAAAGGACAACATAAACGGACTTTCATTCACTAGACCACCATGCAGGAGAAAATCAGAGATCGTCTCTGCAGAGAATATGACTAATCACCTGTTGGATGATTTTTCTAACAAAGCTGATGATTTTGCTATTATTTATGATGCAGCAAAAGTAATTAGTAAAGACTTAATGAAGAATCGTGGATGGAAATTTTCGGGTGACTTTTCTGGATTTGATATACCCAAGTCATTTTCAAAATTTTTGGAGTGGATATTAGTAGGACCACAATCGACCCTTGTCAAGAATAATGAAAAAAAGAAATCACTCGATAACAGTATAAAGAACATTGCTCAAATAGCCATCAGAGCTGTCAAAAGTGATCAACAAGTATCCTTGAGTCTTGCATGTGATTGAGACACTCTTTAATGTTGGTTATTATTATTATTATTATTATTATTATTATTATTCACAATGTTTAAAAACAGGTACATCACTTCAGTATTTACATATTTACATCTATATAAAACTGCTATCAATGTGGGACCTGTAAAAGTGTGGGACCCTGCTAAAAGAAACAAAAATTTAGAAAGCAGAAAAGAAAAATCTGTAAGTTGTATTTATATTTTTATCGCAGTTTTTCATTTTTGCACATGATTCATAACTTAGTAAATTATTTTTAGAAATTTGTTTTGGATGCAACCGCTGTAAAGCGTGAAAAAACTGGTAAAGGAAAAACATTTTTTATCATCAATTGCCCATTGCCGGAATGCACTTATGATGGATCCAAAATAGTGCGGCACCTTATTAGTAAGGTGCATTCTTGGGCGCAAAGAGATGCTGAGGATTTTAAGTCACGAGCCTTAAGTTCATTGGAAATACTTTTTTAAAATTATATTTTTGTTGATTGTTTACTTGAAATGGTTATACGATTGTCTCTTAAAGATCTCACATTTCAATTTCACGAACTCGGTGTCAAGAAGAAAGCCCATGCCATGTGTGCTTTGCTCAAAGTGGTTTTCGCGTCTGGACATGCACTTAAATAACGTGCATAAGCTGAACAGAGCTTCAGCAGAATTTGAAAAGGCTTTAAGTGATGGAAGAAAGAATGTAATACTTGTTTTTTTGTAATGCTTGTTGCGCTTTACTTTTTCTCAATTACGCTTCTTGCAAATTTTATCGTTCTTTTAAAATATGTTTAGCTTGAAGAGTTATCTATGGGCGGGGAAGCTTCTTTCTCGGGCCAAGCAGAGGCTGCTTTTAAACCCATAAAATCGCAATCGGCATCATTATCTGGTCATTACCAGATGAGAGAAATGAGTATCTCAATGATAAAGTTAGCATTTCTATAGAAACTCGTGTTTTACTGTACAATGATGATGATATGTAAAGGCTGATTTTGTTTTTGTTTAGAGCATGGTCAATAGATGTATCTGTTCATAGGTATAACTATGAGAAACCGGAACATGTGTTCCATGATTTCTGTTACTATTTATCCGTTGTTCTGGGACATACCAGTTCTAACACCGCCACTCATGTTGGTAAGTTTAAATTTAATATTTTCAGCTTTATTATGTGTAGGATCTATTACCTTTTTATCACATTGTTGTGTATATGAAATTGTATGTTTTTAAACCACAGGTAACATTCGAAACATATGGAAGGCGTTAGATCCGGATTTCAAACTCTATCTGAACAAATTGGGAGTGGCTCGTGATATTGAAGACGTTTATTTTATTCCACTCCTAAACAAAATTAGAAAGAATTCTAAGGTATTGATAAGAGTTTATAAAATGCATATAGTTTTTTGTTAATATTTAAATAATTATAGGACTATTGATTGTCAGCACTCTTTTCTTTCGTTTAAGCTTCCACTTCGATCCCAAACACCACACCTAAAGCCTAGTACGCTGATTGCGAGATTTTCAAGCCTGAAGATCTTTTTAAATTTTTCTTTAAACCGCGAAGTTTACATCGGCGTAGATACTGCTTCCATTTCGAAAATAAAAACAAAAATTATGGAGCTGTGCAAAATGTTTGAGTAAGTGAAGTTTCTCTGTTATGGTTTCTGTTAATGATTTTTTAACTTCAGTTTCGCATGAGATAATTGGTGCATCAATCTTTATCGTAGGACCCATAAACAACAAAGACAAAAAGACTTGCTTGTTTTTGCGGGACAGAAGCTGTTAACACCCGCCGTATTCCTCAGGTACGGGAAGAGTAAGTACATTAGCGAGATAAACCAAAGAATATTAGGTTTATCCAAAGTTGCGACAGCTGATGGAATAACAAGCAAAGATGCGTGCAATATTCGAAATCATCTAATGTTGATAGTTAGCTTGGTAAACGGAACAAGGTCGTCAAACCTGATGAATATTACGCTAAAGGAATTCAATAGCCCTGAGGAGGATGAAGAATTCCCAAATGCAAAGGTATACAATATTTAACATATAATATGATAGCTTCAAGGGAACAGTTAACTTTAATTAACTTTATCCATGGGTACTGAAAAACGAGCGGTATAAGGCGTCTTTCTTATATGGCGCAAAAATTATTTTAATACCAGACTGCTATTACCGCCAATTGCAGGTTTGTTATACTTTTATTCATATACATTCTGTGTTCTATCAAAGTGTAATACATTATTTACTTGTTTTTGTAGATCTATGTGGAAAAAGTTAGATCTACGTTCATTAAAGACGAACGGAAGCGTTTGGAAGAGAGATACCTCTTTGTATCTTCAAGAGGTACAAGTGACTCATGTAATCAAATGACTCAATCCTTGGTGACGAAGGCATTGACAAGCTCGCTAATTAATGCCCAAGTTATAGAAACTGGAGTGGCCGTATCAACAACACGCTTGAGGTACTTTCACTTTTGTATTTTTCTGACTTGGAATTTACCCTGCACTAAGTAGAAATTACTTGATTACTATTTCAGGGCAAGTATTGCCACGGAAATAGTTGGCATGAGGGGTCAAGATATAAACAAACTTGCTATTCACTTCTTTAAACATCGCCCAGAGACTTTAAGAAAATTTTGCGTGAAGAACTGGGCTAATCCGGAGGCTTTGAGAATCTCAATGTCCGTTGCCGATGCCTTCTTGGGGCAAGAGACCATCGACGCCGTTTCCAAGGACTATGAAGACATCTGTGTAGAACAGTTCAATCCTCCAAACGCAGACGAAGTAATCGATTTTGTAAGGGAGAACGTTGGGGAAGATTCAGATTTGCGGTTAGAAAATCTTTTGAAAGGAAAAGCAGGTAATCTTACTTTATATATTCTTCTAACGGCTGTTTAAGTAGTAACCGCTAAGTTAGAATATATTTTTTGTTTTTGATCTTTTAGTACAACAATCCAAAACGCAAATGCCTGCCGAAAATGATGGCAATGAAACGAATGAAGCATGAATGCCAAATCCACTCCACGAGAATATTGGTCAAAATATCACCACTGATGAAGTAAGTGTATTTGTTTAAGGGTTCGGTATTACAAATAATAGAGTCAATAACCATTTTTCTTGAGATATCTGAACTTTTAACCTTTACCTTTCAGAATGCTGAAAATCTAATAAATCCTGAGAAGGAGTGGTTGGATGAAGTATTGGCGGCTTGGTGAGAATTATAATGAAATACTCGACAAAAGCACTTCACTTTAACACTGCATTCTTAATATCAATTACTTTCAATTTTTTATTAGAAACAGAGTGAAGGAGGCAGTGAAAACACGACGAAGAATATGTAAGTTTAATTGAAACTGTTTTTTTGCGTTCTTTATTGAATGTACAATGACATGAATTTCTGTAATCTCTGGAAAGGATGTTCCACCAAGCAAAGAAGCAGAGTTTCCTAAATCGCTCTTTGGAATTCTGAAACCCATTGTCGATGAGTTAATGAAATCAGGAAAATTGAGAGCACTGATTGACGCTGGGTGTTCTAAGGAAATGAACCCACTTCATTATTCTGCCAAAAAGTTTATGGAAATGCAGGTGACGGGCAAAAACCCTGCAAAAATCGTTACTGCTAAATATCAGCCTCTATATCTGCCAGCGACAAAATTAGAACAATACATCTCGATAATGATGAAAGAAAATTGGGAAGACTTAACGTTTGGGATAGTTACCAGCCGGTGGATGTATATCCTTGCCCAAATACAAGAACATGCAGTAAAAACTAGTGAAGGTTTGTTAATTTCATGTGTTCATTTATTGTTGTTATATATATTTGTAAAAAAAGTTCGGAATAATATTGACTTGTTCCTAGAATATCGTATGTATGTGAGGCACATGGGCGGCAAATTGTCCTCGTGGCTAACAGAAGAAGAAGAAACCACTTTCACACCGCCAACCGTAACGTCACCAAGACAGATGACTTATCCATCAACATCAGCAATAACAAAAGCCCCAGCTGCTCCAACTAAACAAGTACCAATGCCGCTTGAAATAGAAGATTCTGTAATGTCTACTTGAATTTTTATGGTTGATGAAAGGTACTTAATTTGAAAGCAACTATTGCTTATTTATAGTTTTAAGAATAATGTTTCTCATTATATACCACTTTACATTAGGGCTGTGGAGACGATAAACCCACATCGGATCTGTAATACAGACATATCCAAAGATAGTGACTGGCAAGTAGTAATATTTATATTGATTAATTCCTAGACATTTTATCTTATAAATTGATAATAAATGCTATTTTAGTGACAAAATAACAACGTGTCAAAAACTTAGCTCTGAACCAACTGCTGCAAAAACGTCATCGTCATTGACTTTCGGGATGATAAAGCCACATTGGATCTCTGATACAGACATATCAATAGATAGTGAATGGTAAGTAGTAATATTTTTATTGATTAATTCCTAGGCAATAATTTCTTTTTTTTAGTGACAAAATAACCACCTTTCCAAAGCTTAGCTCTAAACCAATTGCTGCAAAAACGTCATCGTCAGTTAAAAAGAAGACGCAAAATGCAGATACATTTCAGTATGAGATTATTCAAAGTCATATAAAGGTGTTAATCAGGTAATCACTCAGATACTCTTTATAGATTTGACATACCAAACAGCGACGACTGGTATGTTGCTAGAGCCCGTACTGCTTCCGAAATGCTTCCCAGAAGACTCATATTAACAATTGTATACGCATGCAAAAACATCATCCGCGAAGGTGAGTTCACGACAACAAAATTCAATGATGCACTTGTTGAAGCAGAAAACGAAAACTTCCCCTTTATAAAAGAAGTTAAACAATTGGGTAGAGAAAAGCAAAGAAACATGCTACGATGTATGGTCAAGAGATACAAGGATGAGCAATCGCATACAAGTTTTGAAAACTTTGTGCGAGAAAGCTTGGCTATGTTTCGCACATATAACCAAGCAAATAACTAATAACATACATTGTATTTTATTGTTGTTTAAAGTATGAACTTTACAAAATTTAGTGTATGCTTTGGTTCAAAAAATAGTTGCACTAGCATGCAACAATTTTCGTTAAACGATTGACATGTGTTACATAAAATTTGTTTTGAAAATTTCAGTTTTTACGAGTCTTGTAGCACTTTTCCCTTTAAATTATAGATACACTAACAGATAACAGTTGTTGTTTCTTTCCCTTACAAAATTTCCAGCTGATGCCACTCTGAGTCAGCTGATAGCCAATTAGTCCAGCTTATTCCAACTTGTTAGGGTTGTTCAGCAATATGCGTCCAGCTAATGACAACTTGTCCAGTTTAGGATTGTTGGTCCACAAAGAATGCGGAAACAAAAAAGTGATTCAACACTTATTCAACTTTGGATTGTCAATTTCCTATGATAGGATAATGAAGATAGAAAATGGCCTTGGAAATGAGATTGTTGAAAAGATGTTACCATGAATTGCTCATGGAAAATCTTAATGTACTTCCATTGGCAATTCATGAACCAAAAGTCAGGGCATCCTTTTCAAAGATATATGATGATTAGTTTGGCATTTTTGACAAAATTTGATTTCTATATTTTACAATTAACACTTTTCTAGATATACTTTCATTCCATTTTAGTAATAGAAAAATAAAAAATATAATGGCAACTGGAAAAGATATAAGTAAGTTATATCTTTGCATATGCGGTTATGGGACATTTTAATCTATAACTGTAATTATTTATCTTATATACACATTTTATCTTTTAGTATTTGAGAAAGCCGTCGTGGAAAGTATGGCTTACGTCTTTCTTTCTGCCATTTTCCTTCATTAAAGTATATGCTGTTTATAGTTTCAATTTCCTTATTTTAGATTTAGAGCAGTTGGAAAAAAAAAAGAATGGGTAAGTAACTTAAGCATAAGTTCTGTATTAACAATCTGAGGGAACATGAATGATTTGACATGAAACATATGCAAACATGTCTTCATTAATTTCATATCATATTTTTAGCACCTAAAAAAGTTTTCAAAAAGGTACAGCCAAAAGTAAAACCTATCATCGGTATGTTTTCAATATAGCTGAGTACTTTTCCATTTTCAAATGCAGTTTGTTAACCATCTTTTTCGGGTAATGCCTTCTTCATATACCTCCTTCATGTGTAATGGTTATATATATACACACTAGCCGCCAAGGCGGCGTCACTCGCCGCTCATGTCCACCTGCTCTGTATCACTGTATCAATAAACGTCAAATTTCCTTATAAACGGCTCAGACAACCAGAAGCAGATTCGAAGTCACAACCTCTGGTAAAACCAATCTTTTATCAGTGTAACAATACACTCAAAACATATAGAGAGAAAACTTCAACTTTTTATTAACTTTTGTTTTAAAAAAAATACGTGCTCTAACATGGGTGCTATCAAACGTAAGGGGGAAATGGTTTCTCTTCTTAAAAAGATCACACGGGAGGAGAGAAGAAAAGGCACGTGCTAAATGAATCAAGTGAATAAAAAAACGTTCCATCTGATATAAAATAAAATAGATTAAAAGAAATCGATTAAAGACAACTATTATGACAAAAGCAAAAAAAAAATATTTTGTTTTATGATACTCTTTTTTTACCTATAGGTTTTTAAACATTTTGATTACTCGAAAAAAAAGTTCACCCGTCTCAGACAGTCAGGATACACTGGCAAACCGAGATGCTACCACGTTCTGCCACGGCTGCTTTTTGTCCAAAATGTTTTATCAGTTAGTTTCTTTGTATTTAGTTGATGTACTTTTTTCAAAGCCAAGTCAACGTGGAATATAAAACTAACAAAATAATAAAAACGAAACGTTATTAGTTCATCAGCCAAAAAAAGTCACGTTCGATTGGGGTTGCAATGTATTTGCTTCGAACTCACGTCGCACACAAAAAAAGAAATAATTTCGATCACAACTCAAACTACCATTTTGCGTGACTTACAAACAAACAAACAAACGCACAAACAGAGAATCGGCTATTAATATATAGAAATATGATTTTAGGTGTTCATAATGAAAATGTTGTTAGTAGTAAGTAGTTTCATTAATTTGTAAATTTTCAGTAAAAGCCTTCTTCAGTTAACTCTTTCATATTTTTATGGGTATAAATGAGTATATAATAGAAGTAAAACACATCTACTTATACTAATTCGCAATCGTGTGTAACACATTTAACTTAGAGAGTGTTTTGTTTTTGTTTTTTTAATGGTCAAAATCTTCTTAATCGTGGTCATATAGCGGCAGTTCGACCACGCAAGACTTGATTTTCCGCGATTAGTATATGCTCCTCCGTTTTGTTATTTTTGGTTTGCGCAGTGGAAATCAGCCGAAAAACGTCTTTGGAGGAGTGCGAGCAATGCAATGTTAATCGTTCGAAATTTGTCAACGATCATTTCGTGAGCAAGAAACTTCGCGAAGAAGATATGTTTCTTTTGTATACGAATATTTTAATTTAAATTTGATTGTTTTAGGCAGCAAATCGACGAAAGAACTGACGAAGAAACACAGGTTTGTATGCACGAAGGTATTGTTATTATTATAAAACGTTTTATTATGAAAAATCATATTTAGATATACAGAAGAAGTGCAGTGAAGTTTTTAAAAATTAGCTGCAGAAAGATCGAACGAACAAAAGGTATTATTATAAAACTGTTATTTTTGATTAATGGAAGAACAAGTTAGTATTTAAATGTATTTAAATGTTTGTTTACGTTTTAGTTATCAATTTATTGTTAAACTTTTATTGTTTTTGTATTTTAGATTTTATTTTAGATTAATAAAAGAACAGGTATAACCACATGCTTAGGTGAGTTTTTAAACAGATGTTGTTTTTTATATATAGGTTTTTTCAGAGGAAAACGAAACGAAGAACGAGATGAAGAAAGTCTATTTTTATTTTACGAGCTGTTTACGTATTTCTTTTTATAGTTATCAAATAGTTATGTGAGTGCAGCAGTAGAGTAGTGTAGATGAAGTTGAAGTTGTTTAAAAATGGCTGCAGAAAGGATGCTGTTTATTTACATTGGTGAAGAAAATGGTTTTACTTCTTTTTTCGGAGAGAAATTGTTTGGAGAAGATATAAAGTAATATACGTAAGTATATGAGTCAAACGGATTTAGTAAATACAGCGTTAAAAGAGAGTAAAAACAGAGTTAAAACGATCAAATCATAAGATGCATGTCCCTCGAGCAGTTAATGATTTGTTTTGGTAACGAAGTTGCTGTTCCTTATTTTATTTAATTCAAAATGGCTCCACAGTTATGAAGTTACGAAGAAAGCATTTTTATGACTTTCACTGTATAAAAATGGTATTGGAATTTCAGTAGAAAGCAAAGAGAAAGTGTATCTTTACAATAGGAAAGTATGCTGGAAAGTTAATCGAGTGTTATTAATTTGTTTACAGGTATGAAATTTTTACAGAAAGTAAAAGAGTTTAGAAGTGTTTGATGAACATGATCAATATTGTTTACTATCATGATGATGTGAATTGGTATTGAAAGGTAAAGTTAAAATAGTATCTATTTAGTTAAACACAGTTAGTATTAGTGGATACATAAAGGATAAGAGGGATGTTTACTGTTGTGTTTTGAATTTTCCAGCAGAGAGGAGCTTTGAACTGGAAATAAAAAATGGCTCCACGAATGTTTTCATTTTATGTTAAAAATTTTTCAGCTATACTAATTCTGTCATTACGTTTGTGTTTTTAATTATTATTTTTAAGGTTAATACATTTTCAAAGTTTCTTTTGCTTTGTTTTGTTTTTCTTTAGATTTCGTCATAGCATGATTAGGTTTTTTGTATATGTTTTTTGAATGTTTCATCTGTTAAAATAGAAATGAAGCACATGATGGGTTATAATGTTGAGAGGGTTACTTAAGAGAAGAATGGATTATGTAATTTAAATGACTGTGCAATGAAATTATCCTACAAAAAATAAGCGTTGTTGGCTGTATTTTTCTTAAGTTTATATTTTATCGCGTTTATGCATATTTTGTGTTATGGTAATCGTTTACGTACTATGCCTAGGTATATAACTTTGAATTTATGATTTTATTTGTGACTTTTTATCTTTTGTGTAAATTTTTCTTCTTAGTTATTGTTTTTAGGATAAATACGTACTTGAATTTCCTTTTTTTTTTTTTGTTTCTTTTTTTTTTTCGGTATTACAATTGAAACATTATTCTTTTAGGCAATAATAAAAATGCATAAAGAAATGAAACTCATGGTTTTAATCATGATGTTGATGGTTTTGGGAAGAACTAACTATATCATTTCAAAAATTCATTAATGGTTGCAGTCCAGAAGTAACTTTTGAACAAAAGAAAAAGTTGGAAGGTATCATTTTTATAATGTTATTCAATGTTTGGTTTTGTATGTCTTAGTAAACGGTTCTGTGTTATATATTGCATATTTTTACATTAAAGTTACTTCTCTTCTGCGTATGAATATATATTCTGAGCCATGTTGCTATTTGTTTATGTTTTAAATTTTCTGAATGTAAGAAATGAATTAAAAAATTAATGCCTGAAAAAAAACTTTTGCAAGAGTTAAATTCTGCGACACAACGCATACTGAACATGGGTGGCGAGCGACGCCACCTGGGATGTTTTTGAGTTGCGATTCTATGATTTATTTTTTCGTCATGGGGTACGTATAGGGAATGGTGGATTTGACCTAATGTTTTCGAAGTTAAGTTCGGTAAAAAGTTTTTACCCGGGATACTAGTTGTTAACAATACATCTTCTGTGGAATGCTGCTTCCTAAACCCCCATTGGTGGGATGACAGGATGTTGTGAGTTTGTAAGTGGTTTGCTAATATGGAGCATACGTAGTGTTCTACAATCTTACTTGGGATGCTCAGGAGGGAAATACGTCTGTAATTACTGCAGTCTTTTTTACTTCCTTTTTTGTGAATGCAGGTAACCTTAGCATTTTTCCACTCTTGAGGAAACTTTCCTGTTTCAGTGCTTTTACGAAACACTTTAAAAAGACCATGAACTGTGGATTCTTCACAAAGTCTCAGAACTTTGGGTAGTACATTGTCTGGACCACAAGCCTTCCCTGGTTTTACTGCTGATTCACGGCTGTTTCACGCACTGCAATGTCATTCCATAAAAGTTGATGTTTGTCAGAGAAAATTCGAAAAATGTCGAATTTTCATGATTTTCAAAAATTCATAACTTTTTTATATTGTAATCATTTTTTATGAAATAAAAACGATATCAAACCTGAGGCTTTCGTCTTTCATTTGATGTATATAACATTCTTATGGTTACCTGATTTGTTAGATGTAACGCCACTTGAAAAAGTTCACTTTTTCAAGTTTTCGGAAAATCCGCTGAAAATGGCGATCGACCTTGGTTCACTTAACCGAAGATTACAAAACAAATCTTTGAGCTCTGTGTCTGAAATTTTTTGCTCGTGATAGCTGAAACCCAGGCCTATCGAACAATTTATAAACTTGGTACGGTCGCCACACTGGAAATCCGCTAACTTCACGATCAAAGACTTCAAAGAAACGTGTACATCAGCTGGCGAAAAAAATAAAGCCGGGTTTAACACCTGGGTGTTACTTTAGGCCTTCTGCTAGCGAAATATCATAATTACAGCAGCACACGATGATAATTTTCTCTGTAATCGCTTTTCAAAGTGATGGTACTTTCAAGCATTTTCATAAAAAAAATTTTGTTTTGATGATCAATTTTGATCGACATTCGATTGCTCGCTTGTTCGATCAGAAAGTGTTCCAATTATAGACGGCACATTTGCAGAACATTTGAATGATAAGGACAAAAGAAATGTAAATAAATGTCCGAACTTTCTTCAGATGAGCCTTTCGCTCAGAAGTTTGAAAGATATAAAGCTAAGTGATTTTGTTCTAACTTAACTGAATTTGTCAATCTTCCGCGAAAATCGTATTGCGAAAGTGTAAAATTTGTTTGTCCCGTGCCGTTATATTTTGTGGAATATATTTTGAGAGTGATTTATAAGTAGATAAGGGTATTTTCGTTGTCCTCTTCCTCTATTTTTATCCCTTTTTACATCGTTAGTGTTGGGTATGGGATCTAAACAAAAGGAGCAAACTTTCAAAGAGGCCATAGGGTGGAAGGAAACTTGGTCCAATGAAGAAAATTTTCCTTTTGTTTCTAGGGTGGGGGAACCAAAGAAGATTACATTTGGGGTAATGTTCTTTCTTCTAAACCAATTTCTTGGGAGTTATGTAACATTACATAAGTTCTTGGGCCACCTGCTCCCAGTTGATTTTGATATGCCAGGCGTGTCTAAAATAAAGGCACGATTGATTAATTTCAGGAAAAAAAAACGTTGTTATCAAGATAACAACACAGGAGCGCCTTTCTTTCAGGATGATACAACTGCCAGCGCTGGAGAGCCACAACCTAAGAAATCAAAAGGCGCAGATGCAGACCCATTTAAGGAACAGCGAGAAATTTATGAGGCTCGGCTCCAAAGCTTTATGATTAAGGACCAGGAATCGAAGAATCAAATCGATTCATTGATTTCTGAGCTAGGTCAGCATGTGGATCTCACCGCAAAATTGAATGTGCAGGTAAACACGCTGGAAGCCGACGCCCTCTCTTTACGTGCTAGGAATGAGGATCTTGAGTCGAAAATGTCGTCTCTTGAATCTCAGCTAGGTCAGTACAGTGGCAAAATTAAAGATTTGGAACTTCAGCTTAAGGCAGCACAATAAAAGTTTGCATCTGCTAAGGGAAAAATTTCTTTAGATCAGAAAGCTGCAAGAAAAATTGCAAATAATTCTGATGTCACTGTTGGTGCTTGCCGGTGCACGGGTCACAATGAGCGCGATATCATTGTGATTACCTCCATCCAGGACGGCAGCGACATCGGCACATCATCGATCTTTAAGGGTTTCATCTTAGGCAGGAAAGATGGTGATGTGAAACATAAGCAGGCTAAGTCTTATACTTTTGCTAAGATGACTTGTGGTAAGCCCGCTTCCCAAATCAAGGACACAGAGCTGTGGCGAAGATCCAACCTCGTCGCGCGCTTAGTTTCTATCATTTCAGGTTCATCAAAAGAAGAAGATATGAAGGCAGTCGTGAATCACCTGGTGAAGAAGATGCCGTGGTTATCAGGGACATGTGTAAGAAATTTGTCTGTGCGCGACGCGGTGGACTTGCAGGCGAACCTCCGGATGCCGACGGCTGCATTTCGTAGGCTGCGGACCATGCTGACCAACCTGAATTGCCCTATCCTCCCTTCCGCACCAAAGATGCGGGCAGAGCAGGCCAAGTTGACCCGCCACGTAGATAAGGCTTCTATACCTGTAGAACGTTTTCTTCTACAAAGTGGTGGGGATGATGCTACCTGTTCTCCTGTACCGGTTCTCCGGGTCAGGGATTTGAAGTCTTTTATCAGGGAGGTGTGGGGGGATTTGAAAGTGCGCAATCATCTGAGGCAAGATGATTGCTTTGGGAACGAAGTATGGCTTTTATTTGGGGGGGGATAAGGGTGGGAAGCACATGAAGTTTCACTTTGAAATTGTGAATAGCCTCTCCTCTGAGTCGGTCTTCAATGTGCATTTGTTCTCCATCTATCAGGGGTCCGATTGTCCTGAAAACATGGCGCGTGTTTTCAGGCCATATCGTGCTGTTCTGCAGGAAATACAGTCGTCGACATTCCTTCTAGATGAGCGTAGGGTAAAAGTTTTCCTTGGAGGAGACTTCCACTTTATCGATGATGTCCTTGGTCACCAGGGATCTGCAGCGTCTTATCCTAGTGTGAAGGACTATGTTAAATTGGAGTCTCTGCGAAACCATGATGATTCCCCACATACACCTTCTCGTTGTAACATTCCTTTGCGCACAATAGAGTCGTTAGAGGAATGCTACAATGAAAATCTATGTGAGGATAGGCAAGGTGGGAACCTAAGGAAAACTGGTAAGTATCATGATAGTATTGTCAGGCCAGTGATCTTCCCCATAACAACATTAGCCAATGTTGTTCCCCCTGTGCTGCATATTATGTTGGGAATCACCCTTAAGTTATTCGAGTTACTAATGAAAAAGTGCCGCGAGTTGGATGCATGCGATCCTTAGATTATAACAGGTCAGGTGAATGGGCGGCGAAAAGCGTTTTGCTTAAGGAAGCTAGGGTAGGTTTAAGGCGCTTAGGTTGCCAATTTATTGACCTAATTAATTTACAGGCCAGGTTACGTGCTGCATTGAATGGCAATTTGAATGAGCTACAAAATATTGCAAAAAATTCCTCAAATCGGTGTGGTAGTGGTCGCAAAAACATTGGGTCGTGTGCGAGCAGCTTGTGCCTGATTACTCGTTTTGACGAAAATATTGAATGGGTTCAGTGTGATACCTGTGCAAAGCGGTATCACCAAATTTGTGAATTAATAGGCGAATCAGAAACTTTTGTCGATGATGTGGATAGGTATGATTGCTTAGGATGTAGGTGCCAAAATGATGATCTCATTTCAGTTTGTGAAGCAAGAATTGATGATCATCGTGAAAGACAAGCTGCTCTTGACGCTACAGTTCAGGATTTGGACTTTGAGTGTAGGTCCCTTCAGGAACAGTGTGAAGCTGTCATGGGTCGGCGGGAGAAAGACCTTCTCCAATGCCTTGATGACATCAAGGTTGTGCGCCAGGCCTATCATGGCAATGTGTTTGTTGGCAATCATTGTAAGGTTGTTTTGAGAAATCATGCAATTCTTTGCAATGTTGTTGATGAGCCACTTCGCACTTCTTTTCTGCGCGTTTTTGGGGTGTTTAGTCAGATTCAGCCTCTTTTGTTTGCGAAAAGATTTTTAACCGACCCAGAAATAGAGGCACTTACTAGTCTGTGCAATAAGTTTGGTGAGGAATTTCATTCCTGTTTCCCAAAGGAAACCATTACGAGGAAGATGCACGAACTTATTTTCGATGTGCCACGATTTGTTCAACAGCACAAGACTATAGGGTATTTAAGCGAGGAAGAGAGTGAAAGCCTGCACAATTTAGTCAATAAGGAGCTAAGGCAGTTGTATGGCGTTAGGGAACAGGAACTGAAGCTTGCGCTGCTCATGCGCTGTTTGGAACTGTGGAGCACCGCCGATAAAAAGCTTCAGTTAGGTAAGGTACGGCGATGTGTTCAGTGTAAGGAAAATGGCGAAAAGGCGTTCTATAGAGCAGGTAAGTGCTACGTCTGTGGTCATGTAAGAGAAGAATGATAAATATATAACAGTATATATAATATATAATAGTATATATTTATAGCGCATGTATTAGAGTATATGTAATATTTTTGATGTTTTTTGAAATGTTGTGTTCAAGTTCTTAAATTTGTTAATAAAAATAGTCTTATGGAAGTTACGTTGTTCTTTTTTTCCCTAGGTTTGTTGGGACAAACGAAAAAAAACTTTTTACAAGATAGTTGACAAAAGAATATCGTCAAGATATATGACAAGAAGTCACATTTGGCACACAGTACGGTTTGTTTTCATTAACTTCATAAGTCCGTCTTCGTAAATTTCTCCTATCACAGGGTTTTCTTCCTTGTGGAGTTTGAAAACACCGTACTTCCTTCTGTTATTTATATTGATTTAGAATTCGGAGAAGTGACCAATTAAATACTTTTTACAAGATAGCTGACAGAAGAATATCGCAAAGATATATGAAAAGAGATTGAGTCTGTAGCAGTCTTTAGGTAAGGTAAGAAAATCTCTCTTGTGTCACCTGGGGCTTTTGTATACACGACATTTACTTTATGTCTATCTAGGTTCGAAACAAGATCCTCATCAATATCAAATGGAAGATGAAAACAACATAGCATATACAATATGTACATCTTTTACTGTATATAAACACAATATTTTGATGCTTACCAACCTCTTGCTATTTTTCTGTCTCCTTTTTCTGATGAGGAGATTTAGTTGATGGCTCCAATCAGTCATAAGATTTGGGTAACAGTGCTTTCGTTGTGCATTTTTATTTTTATCATGCGCCTAGCGAAAGCGCCTCATGGTTAATATGTACCCCCGGAAATTTCCAATTTTTTCGAAAAAAAACACAACTTTTCCAGCTCGCAAAAAATCGGGAAAACTGTGTTTTCTGTCACAACTTTTGATGTTTCTAGTCAGAGGGGGTCTAGACCTAACGAGTGATGACGAATTAACCCAATGAGCATGAGTTATCGAGGCAAATTTTTGACAAAAACGAGGCCACTCGGTAAATTTTCTATTAGTTTTTTTTGCTTGATCCGAATTTTCCCGATATCGGGATATATGGGATACCCCATTCAATGCTCCAAATATAGCTCCAACCTTTGTCCTTCACATCCATTTTACAGAATTACAAAATGTTAATTAGTTTTTGAGATATTAAGGTCAGAAGTGTCGTCATTGACGAAAAGTCAATGCGGAGCGCATATGGAATGACCGAAACAGCCGTGGATTGGAAGGATTTCATGAAGAGATTGGTAGCATTTCCAAAGATTGCCGTGTAAAATCCTGACGTCATAAAAAAAATTCGAAAAATAACTCAACTTCAACAGTTATTATCTTTCTTTTGGATTGTGCTAGCCGATTCCAGTTTTTTTTATTGTTTTCCTTGATTTTTTGGCTTTCCGGCGATATCTAATTTGCCCAGTTTGCTATTCGGTGAAATACTTAATTTACGGCTGAGAAATGATCTGATTTGCCGGTTTTCCCGCCTGTGTCCACGAAAATATTCGACCAGGAATCACTTTGATGTTCAGCGCGGTGGATTGGCTTGTTGAATTGATGTCAAACTTTGTAGATTATGTAAAAAAGGGCTGGGGAATCCAAAAATCGCCCGGAAAAGTTGTTTCCGATAGCCCTTCTATGACATTTCATTAATTTTCTGTTATATCAGTTCCAATTTTTTCCCTCGAAAAAAATTTTTTCTCTTCCGGTACAAAAACTATCACTTCTATCCTTCCTCTTTCCATCTATGTAATTATTTCCCTGTAAAGATCACTCAATCCAGTGAGGAAAAGCACCTCAAAGTTGGCTATTCACCCCTGATTTCAATGTTTTCCTTTTCCGAAAAAATTTAAACGATTCAAATTTCAAAATGGCAGATTTTGGTATAAATAAACATTTGACAGGAGTAAAATAAGTTGTATATTCATCACCTTTGTTTCTAAATGATCCATTATTGATATGTTTTATCATTCACAAAGCCTTTACTTTCCCTTTAAATGTATAACAGTTTCTTGAAGATAAGTTATTTTTATTTAATGATTTATAATAAAAAATAAATGTTGTTTTTTGTTACCGAAATTAACTGTTTATTGTCTGTAGACCCAGATGTATCTATTACCAATGATTATTTATGTCTATTAGTCAGTCGGCCAATGAAAAACGGAAACCAATGGAATTGGATTTTGATATTATAATATATACATGTTTTCATGATACGTCTTGTTTGTCGTCTCTTGATTTTACCCTGTTGCTAGGGAAAATTTGGAGTAAATCTTGAAATTCACTAGTATATAAGCACCACACACCATATTTACTTATTTTCTGTTTAAACAGAGTCAAAAGTTGTCCGTTGCCCCCATTTCTTGTATTGTAACTACTTGAAATGTGTATTTTGTCTTGATTTTACCCCGTTGCTAGGGAAAATTTGGGGTAAATCATGAAATTCACTAGAATGTATAAGCACCAAACCTCATATTTACTTATTCTGTTAATCAGAGTGAAAAGTTGTCAGGTGCCACATTTCTTATATTGTAACTACTTAAAATGTCCATATTGTCTTCATTTTACCCCGTTGCTAGGGAAAATTTGGGGTAAATCATGAAATTCACTAAAATGTATAAGCACCAAACCTCATATTTACTTATTTTCTGTTAATCAGAGTGAAAAGTTGTCAGGTGCCACATTTCTTATATTGTAACTACTTAAAATGTGCATATTGTCTTGATTTTACCCCGTTGCTAGGGAAAATTTGGGGTAAATCTCGAAATTTACTAGTATATATAAGCACCACACACCATATTTACTTATTTTCTGTTTAAACAGAGTCAAAAGTTGTCAGTTGTCCCATTTCTAGTATTGTAACTACTTGAAATGTGCATTTTGTCTTGATTTTACCCCGTTGCTAGGGAAAATTTGAGGTAAACCTTGAAGTAATGTGTAATTTGGTTCCGCAAACTTAATGTTTCTTTGCTCCACCTTAGTTTGACGTAGTAAAGTATATGTTTTTTGGAGCTTCTGCCTGTAAATTCTTGTTTTAGCCCTATTTTATGTGTTGTTGCCATGGGGGAGATCCCTGTTGCTATGGATAGTATTAATTGAAAACAAATATTGCTCTTTGTAGTAAATGGTTATTCAAATATACGCTGAAAATATTAAATCCAAATTATGAAGTGTTAAAAAGTTATGACAATATTCTTTAACCTTATTTTCAAGAAAAAATCCAATGTTTTGGTGCCATTAGACATATTATTACAGTTGAATACTATAGGGAAAATATCTAACAGAATGTCAAGAATTGCCCCAAATTTCCAATACTAAATTTCCTATAACTTCGGAACGGCTTATCGTTGAGAGGTGTATGACCCCTCATTTTTTTTCTCTTGAAAAGATCTATCCAATCAGCATAGTTTCATAGCTTTTTGACAAATTTGATTTTTTGGTCTGGAAATGCTAAGATTGGAGTCAGCTTTAATTTCACTAACAGTTGGTGTGACTCGGTATATATGGCTGAGATCATCTTTCAGTTATGGATGCGTATTCATGCATTCAACTCGCTCATCGGAATTTGTTGAATGAATATCCGGCTTTCACGCATTGCATATTTTCGTGGGCGAACGGGTGATTCCACGCACCCACTCCGCAAACCTTATATATTGATTTAAAGAGGTCCAGTAATAATGGCAACTTAAGTGGTAATGCCACTTACGGGATCTGCGCTCAGCATTGGGTCGTTGCTACTCGTCATAGTTGCTGTAGTAAGGCCTACCTTTATACAGCCGCTTTTACGTCGCGTTTAACTTAAACTAGCCGCCAAGGCGGCGTCGCTCGCCGCCCATGTCCACACCTGCTCTGTATCACTGTTTCAATAAACGTCAAATTTCCTTATAAACGGCTCGTACAACTTGTGTTCAACCAGAAGCAGATTCGAAGTCACAACCTCTGGTAAAACCGATCTTTATCAGTGCAACAATACACTCAAAACGTAGAGAGAGAAAACTTCAACTTTTTATTAGCTTTTGTTTTAAAAACGTGCGCTCTAACATGGGTGCTATCAAACGTAAGGGGGAAATGGTTTCTCTTCTTAAAAAGTTCACACGGGAGGAGAGAAAAAAGGCACGTGCTAAATGAATAAATAGAATAAAAAAACGTTCGATCAGAACGCATAACAATTAAAAGAAGAAATTAAATTATTAAAAGAAAAAAAAAAATTTGTTTTATGATACTCTTTTTTTACCTATCGGTTTTTAAACATTTTGATTGCTCAGAAAAAAAGTTCACCCGTCTCAGACACTCAGGCAAGAGTTAGTAGAGAGTTTACGAAGACACGACGTAAGTGACGACGACGCTGCTGTGTCGTCAAAACTCACTTATGCGCATGCGTTGAGGGGAATCGCCACCATTTTTAAGTTCTGGAGTCAAGTGCGCGGTGGTGAAAATCAGTGATTTTACGTTGTCAACACAACGTAAGAAGAGTATAAGAGGTGAGTGGCAAATTTTACTGTTGTCTAGTCCCTTTTTACAGCTAACTGCCCATTATGACATATTTTTTCCACATTTTACATCATCTTGTTGTTCACACTGCTTTTTCTGCATTAGACAGCTCACTCGTGTCAAAAAGCAGCATGGCTTCGGAAGCATCAATATTATCATCTGCTAAAGCAGCCAGGTAAATTTTTTACGTTCATGTTTTTTTTAGGTTAGTAATAACAATTCTAGGCATGTATATGGAAGTAGTTGAAAGAATTGTGCAACTGCAAGTTGTTTTTTCAGTGAAGTACTTTGTGTTTTGCTTGACTCTAAAGCTGTATAGCTGGGTTGCTGCATATATATATGTATTTTATTTAAATATTTTAATTTTTTTTCCAGTGCCAAAATGGTTTGGAGTGAGGAGCATGATGCTTTATTTCTGAAAGAGCTGATGGTTTCAAACCCTTTTAAATTCAAGGGAGGTTCACGTGAAAGAGGTAAAGTTTGGGATGCTATTTCTGATGTTTTAAATGGCATTGAAAAACCCAAATTCAAAGTTGACCAACGCTCCTTAAGGGATCATTTGAACAAATTACTGAAGGAGTATCGCAGAAAGAAGGCGTATGAAGAAAGAGCTTCTGGAATTGATGTGGAGACTACAGAAATTGATGCATTGCTTGAGGAAATTTCTGAATTGCAAAAAGAAGGCGAGTTACTTTCACAAACTGCTGCTGAATCTAAGTCAAAAGCCAATGAAAATGAGCAAAAAGCTGCTGTGGCAGTCCGCCGAAGATCATTAGAGACATGGTCTGAATCCAAAAAGAGAGAGAGTGAATCCTCTGATATAGATGAAATTACCTCTCCAAAACGTAGTAGAAATAATGGGAATGAAACAGTCAAATACTTAAGGGAAAAATCACAGGTTGAATGTGAAATCCGTAACAAAGAACTGGAATTAAAACAGCAAGAACTGGAGCTTATGAAAAAAAAGGAAGAAAATACTAATCAACGATTTGAACAGCTTATCTTGCAGTCTCAGCAGCAAAACCAGGCATTGATGTTGTTTATGGCTAAGCTGGCTGACAAACTCTAGTGTTATTTGAACTGTGCTACAAAGTGAGATGAACCTGTTTATTTTTCATATTTGTTGTTGCATAAGCAAGATTTTAAAGAAGAATTTACAAAGTCATGCATACTGTATTATATCTAAAAGAGAACATCTGTTTTTGGTATGGATTAATGCTAATCAGTGCTAGTACTTTCATTTTTTGTTGCATCACACAAACTTGTTTGTTTAAAATGCATCATAACTAAATTTACCCTTTTATAGTTTGGGATAGAGGTACATTGAATGAACTTTTAAATAAATTTTGACCACTCCACAAAAAAAATCAAAGCAGTTTCGAGTTGTATGGAAAATAATCTGCCATCAAAGTACCAGCATTTGCTTCAAAATGAACAATTATGTCCATATCCAACTGCATTACTGTAGTGACTAGCATTTATTCTTGAAACTTGATTTACTGAAAATATTCCTCCAGCAATGGTGGACTAGCATTGAAAAATGTTTCAATATTATTCCCATATAAACATGCATAGGCATTTGTTAAGATAGCACTAACTCTGTAGAACTTCCCGATTTGACTGAGTCCTATCTTTAAGTTCTTCTTATAATCATTAAACTTGAAGAGGTTTATGATATCTCCGAACACCCATTCCACTGATACTCGAACTCTACTCATTGCTGTGTTAAATTCTTTTTCTTGTTGTGTTAAATTTGCTCCACCAAACGGTGCTTGTAAATACCTTCTTAGTGGATAAGCAGGATCACCGTACAGACATAAGATATTGCCATTACTATCATGAGAGTGTTGTTGTAATTGTTGAAGAAGTCCAGATAACATCAGCATTGCACTATCATGCCTTTTTCCTTCTAAGGGGCCAAATAAACTAGCAATCATTCCGGATGGTGTGACAACACTCTGATATTTCAACCCATGATACCTTTTGTGACCATTGTACAGTGTTCTTTGATACTGACTGGGTCTACAACATGCACGAAGTGTACCATCAATGAACCCCCATACGTTATCCAGTGGTGCACCTTTATTCTGTACAGCTTGAGAAAATTCACTTAGTTTATGTGGTTGCAACCAGGGCTGATTTATGTCCTGTAATAATCTTCCCCAACTGTCATCTATCATCCTGATCATGTGATTGAAAATCATACAAAGTTGGGGTACTGCTCTTCCAAATCTAGGAATTAGATCTGAGTATCTGTTTGGATAGGCCAGCCTTTTTAGCAGTATACAAAGTGCTTCAATCCCATCACAAGTCAAATCATTGTGAGCATAGCAAATGATTTCATCAGGAATTTAAAGAGCATTTTTCAGCCTTATAATGTCTAATTTTTTAAACCTGAATTCAGCTTGACAGTCATCTTCAGAAACACTATCCAGAGAGAATTTTTCGTAATCATTGTAGCAAAACTCATGATTTTTCGATTTATTCACATCATATAACAAAAAGAATTCGTCTTCTGTTAGTACATTTTGGTCATAAGATAAAAGCAACATATCTCTAACGGCTTTTAACTTCGGCATATTTTTCAAATTGCTTTTTCCAAGTTTGTTTACAGTCTGCATGCGCCATTTACGTTCGTTGTTCCCGCGTAAACTCAAACGTCGTTCTGATCACAACGCGGCGGTTCTTAGCATATTACGTCATAACATACGTCGTCGTCCCTACCGCGTCGTCATTGCGTAAACTCTCTAGTGGCAAACCGAACATGCTACCACGTTCTGCCACTGCTGCTTTTTGTCCAAAATGTTTTATCAGTTAGTTTCTTTGTATTAAGTTGATGTACTGTTTTCAAAGCCAGGTCAACGTGGAATATAAAACTAACAATAACGCTAAAAACAAAACGTTATTCCTATTAGTTCATCAGCCAAAAAAAGTCACGTTCGATTGGGGTTGCAATGTATTTGCTTCGAACTCACGTCGCACACAAAAAAAGAAATAATTTCGCTCACAACTTAATCTACCATTTTGCGTGACTTACAAACAAACAAACAAACGCACAAACAGAGAATTGGCTATTAATATATAGACAATCTGTTACATATTTTAGGGGTGAAAAATTCCGCGTTGCCTACAAAGATTTGGTTGTAGTACGAACAATATTAAACGATATTGTAACGCTATGTTTAACTGCTACTGCTAATAACCAGCTGATTTGGAAAATTAAAGAAAGTCTTGCACTTCCCTGTGATAATTTCAAAATAGTTAAAGCCTCTCCGAATCGCACAAATGTTTATATGGTGGTAAGAGAGCGCTTACCTAACAACAAGGGGATGAAAAGCTACGATGATATTTTAAGACCAATTGCAGTAGAATTAAATAACCAACGAGACTATCCAATAACTACCCAATAACAATAATATACATGAAATTAAAATACTGTGCGCATGCCTGGAATTTGTTCAACATCATCATTGATAATCCGCATGTGGAAGATGAAAAAACACCAACAGCCCGATTATTTGTAGAATTTCATGCTGAAACAACTGTAAGGATGAAAGAAGACATAGGAGAACTTAAGAACGATAAATGTAGGATACGAGTTGTTTTTGCTACGACTGCTTTAGGAATGGGGGTAGATGCCCCTGATATCGTAAATCTTATTATACTAATTCGCTTTGTGCATCCCACTTTTATTTTAGAGAGTGATATATTTGTTTTTTTTTCACGGTCAAATCCTTCTTATTTTTTCCCTTTTCGTCGTAAAACCACGCCAAAGCGAGAGTGATTTTTTTGATTTTTCGCGATTAGTATATGCTCCTCCGTTTTGTTATTTTTGGCTTGCGCAGTGGAAATCAGCCGAAAAACGTCTTTGGAGGAGTGCGAGCAATGCAATGTTAATCGTTCGAAATTTGTCAACGATCATTTCGTGAGCAAGAAACTTCGCGAAGAAGACGTGTTTCTTTTTGTATACGAATATTTTGATTTAAATTTGATTTTTTTAGGCAACAAATCGGCGAAAGAACTGATGAAGAAACACAGGTTTGTATGCACGAAGGTATTGTTATTATTATAAAACGTTTTATTATCGTTTGTTTACAATGAAAAATCATATTTAGATATACAGAAGAAGTGCAGTGAAGTTTTTAAAAATTAGCTGCAGAAAGATCGAACGAACAAAAGGTATTATTATAAAACTTTTATACAGAAGAAGTGCAGTGAAGTTTTTAAAAATTGGCTGTGCAGAACGATAAGACTTTTATTGTTTAATAATTTAGATTAAAAAAAGAACAGGTTTTTAAATGTTTGTTTACGTTTTAGTTATCAAATATCGCTATACAGAAGAAAGTGCAGTGGAGAAATGCAGTTTCATGTTTATTTACACAGTAAGGAATGGTTTTAATTTAGTTTTGAAAGATTAATTGATTTAGCTTTGAGTGGATGTCTTAGTTATTCTGTCGTTTAGAATGTGTATATGCTGCTGGATGAAAAGGAAGCCGAGAGAAATTTGTTTTGGTAACGCGCGCTATTATTACATTAAAAATGGTCCTACAGCTATGAATGTTTTTATTTCTCATGACGCTGTGGAAGTGGGGAATGTGTTATGCTGTCTGATTGTATCTATTATATCTAATTTATATCGATGCTTGATGCTTTTGTCTGCCTGCCAAAAAGTACAAAATCTACTGGAAAATACAGAAAGTTTAGCAGTTTTTCCAAACGAAAAGAGCAGTTTTATGTATTTCACTTAAAAAAAAATGGTAGCGAAAGTGTTTTATAAATACCTATGTATGTTTGTGCTGGAAAGTAAATAAAGTATTAGTAATTTGTTTATAGGTATGAATATAGAAGTAAAGAGTTTAGAAGTGTTTGAAAATGTCTACAGAAGATGATCAATGCTGTTTAGTTTACTAACATGTGAATTGGCAGTGAAAGGTATCCCATTTTGTTTAAAGTTCAGCTAAAGTTAAAATAGTATAAATCTATTTAGTTATAACACAGTTGGTATGCTGGATAAATAAGAATAAAGGGTTGTTTAACTGTTGTGAATTAGCCAGAGGAGATTTTTACTCAGATTAAAAATGTGGTTGTTTTCAATTTTTTATAAACGCTTTAGATATATAAATTCTGTCATCACGTTTGTGTTTTTGATTATTATTCATAAGGTAGATGTGAATGGATTATGTATTTAAGAAGTTCATTAGTTATTACTGTGCAATGAAATGTTTATGCATTATTTTGTGTTATGGTAATCGTTTACGTACCTGGGTATATATATAAGTTTGGCATTATGATTTTATTTGTGACTTTTTATCTTCTGGGTAAATTTTTGTTTTAAGGATAAATGCGTAGTTGAATTTCACTTTTTGTTGTTGTTGTTTATTTCAATATTCTTATAGCATGATTAGGTTTTCGGTATTACAGTATTACAATTACTATTACGGTGTTTTGTTGTTTTGAGTTATTGTTTTTAGGATAAATGCGTAGTTGAATTGCATTTTTTTTTTGTTGTTGTTGTTGTTGTTTATTTCAATATTCTTATAGCATGATTAGGTTTTCGGTATTACAATTCAAGTATTAATTTTTTAGGTAATAATAAAAAAAAGCATAAAGAAATGAAACTCATGGTTTTAATCATGACGTTGATGGTTTTGGGAAGAACAGACTATATATCGTTTCAAAAATTCATTAATGGTTGCTGTATAATGTAACTTCCGCACGAAAGAAACACAGTTGGAAGGTATCAATTTGTTTTCAATTCACATTTTGTAATGTTATTCAATGTTTGGTTTCGTATGTCTGGGTAAACAGTTCTGTGTTATATATTGCCATTTTTTTTACATTAAAGCTACTTCTCTTCTGCGTATAAATATATTATTCTGAGCCATGTTGCTATTTGTTTCTGTTTTTAATCTTCTGAATGTAATAACAAATTAATGCCTGAAAAGAAACTTTTATATACACGAGTTAAATTCTGTGACACAACGCATACTGAACATGGGTGGCGAGTGACGCGTACGTACCACAGGAATGGCAGATTTGACCTAATGTTTTCAAAGTTAAGTTCGGTAAAAAGTTTTTACCCGGGATACTAGTATTATTCATATTTCGCCACCACCAAACTTGGGAAGCTACTTACAAGAAATTGGAAGAGTAGGACGAAAGGGTCAGAACTCCACAGCAACATTATATTTCAACCACTTTGATGTGAGAAAAGATGGGAAAGTTAACGATGAAATGAGAAGATATTGTACAGAAATGGTTTCTTTGCGAAAGTACATGATGGACTATTTTAATGCAACCTTTCACGTACAAAATAGATGTTGTGGAAACTGTGACAATTTAGTCCGCAAATCAAATTTCACTGTAGAGAGAGACATTAAAATATGGCGATTATATTCCCATAAAATTACAAGCAATATTAGAACAGAATTAGAAAAATTACTGGACACAAACAAAGTGAAGGATTGGGATTGCCGACCTGTTTACGAATTTACAAAAAGAACATTGAATGAAATATGCACAAACTACACACAAATTAACGAAGAAGATGATTTGTTAGACCACTTTGGTGTTTGGGACAATGATTTCATGTCTAAAATATTTAATGTTATTGACAGAAATGCTCCTCTGATAAGGAAACTTATTTCAGTATCAGTATTCATAATCATTTTTCATACTTTCCTCCAACTTCTTCAAGGTTTCTCTTCCTATATTATGATTTTGTGGATACTGATAATGAAAAATGATTATAATTAAAAATTGTGTTATATGTACATAATACATGTGTTGCATAAAATGTTGTTAGAGTAACAAGATGTGTTGAAAACTTTGTGGTAAAAACTTATGTCTGATTAAGTGAAGATTATAAGTGTTGTGTATACTGTTGCAGAGAAGTATCACATTTTCATGATTTTTAAGGAAAATGTCAGGAAATTAGCTTCACTTCATATGAAAACACATTGTCTTTCTAAATACCTATTATGATAACAATATTTTTATGAACACATCTTGTTGAGTTTACATTCACTATGTAATACTTATATATCATATTATCTTCACAGTGTTTGAGAAAAACCTTTTGTATAAACAAAAATGATGGTAATAAATTATAAATTTAATACAAAGATATTTCTTTCTTGTGTGATTTTAGCCATTTATGAAAATCTAGGTAGTTTAAATATAATATTGGAGACTGTCGAATTTCAGGAAAGCTATCATGTGCTCTACCAGCTGTGTATGTAAATGGTGATAGTTCTTTTAAGTCCTTTATGATTTGAAGTTCATCCTCCATTGACGTCTTGCGAAGATGTTGTACGCTGAATTTAGCAACACCTAATACTTCATCGATATTTTCCAATATGTCTTTTATACCTGATGATGCTTTGCAGACTTTGCTGATTGAATCTATAGTTTTATAGGGACCCATGCGCTGAACAATTTTTTTACTCACTCTATTGCAGATTTCTTGAGCAAGATCTTCTTTCATGTTATTACCTTTACCCCCTCTCCAATTGACAAAAAATCCCCATTTAAATTGTTCTGATAATCTAGGTGTCAGTAGACATTCTATTTGGCTCACACTTAAAAACATTTCTATCGCATATTTGCTGTATTCTCCCAATGACTTGAAAGTTCCAAGTAGAAGCTTCTGATTTATGAGATTCCTTTCACCATCCCCCTCTCGTGCTGTGTCTTTAAGTTGAAGTATAAGCACCGTCAAATATATAGAGCACAACCCATAATTCATTACATAGTCATCACCAAATTCTCTACAATTTTTTTGTAACAGGAATCGATCAATAAACAATGTAAGAATATTATCTAAATACTTTTTCTTGATATCCACACTTTTGTGAACTAAATCCATAGGAAAACAGTGAACATCACTCATTCCAAGCATTGACATGTCAGCAGCAATTATATAGGCTCTTCCTGCACTAATGAAAAGTTCTTCACTTCCTTCATAAGAGTCCAAAACTTTTTTGGGTGTTGCATTTTTTCGATTGTACTTTTCACGAAAGTATTTCAAAGTTCCCTTTTGGCAAGTAGAAGTAGAATCATATAATAAATGATATGAATATTGCAACAATGATAGTTTCATGTGCCACATAACAGGTTTGAAAGGTGCACAATGTTCAAGTCGATCAACAGGTGTATGGGAACCAGCAAGAAGATCTTTAGCTCCGGCAAATCTAACTCTAGTTAACTGGTCCCCAGAAAATGGGATTATCATTTCTTTCATGGGATCATCCGAAGTAAAGTTGCAATGAGCAAAGGGCTGACCAGGTGCTGCAGAATGCTCAAGAAGGGGAGGGTCATTTCCTTTAGGTAACGAAGGAAGAATACCTGCATGGTGGTAAATTTCAGCTATCCAAGTTTCGTAAGTCCTTAAAATCTTCACACAATCATTGTAACTGCTTTCATTTGCATCAATTATAGGCATTGACATGATGTTCGATTTTTCAGCCATGGAATTACTGTATAAATGTTCTATATGTTCTGGAAGGCACTTTTTCAAAAATCCAAATTCATTGAAAAATTCCAACAAAATCCTCCCAATTATGATTTTGGATGTTTCTATGTATTTCTTCCATTCCTCAACGTTTAAGGAAAATGTACTGAGTGGTAGCTGAAGTATGTCACCCTTTGGCCTGTCATTTGGTAAATGTCGAAAATCTAACCTGTTCTGGATGATATTAGAAGCAAACAAGTGCATGTCTGTGTTTTGATCTGCTTTCGTCATATGATGTTTTGTAATCCTCAAGTCCCAGTTATCACCAGTTCCACGAAATGTTCCACCTTTTTTTAGCTCGTCAATGATGTGATCAAGGAAATGACCCCCTACCACTTCCAACAATTTTGATCTGCTGCAATGCACCAAACAAACCCCAACCTTATGAAGACGTTCTTGAAGCTAGAAAACAGCATGAAATATTGATTTTACAGAATAATTTAACTCAACTTGACAGAAATAAAGATGACAAAAATAGTGTCTATCATACCTGTTTACCACACCCTCCTTCAATTAAGAGAACAGTATTTAGCCTTTGAAATAAGCTTAACTCGTGTCAACGTGTATTCATCAATATTGAGTACACAAAACAATATTTGGTCATTACTTGATCTGGCACAACATCTGCATCTATATATTGACCAGCGACAGAGTTTAAAACATCAATTAAATATAGTTGTGTTGAAAACATTTCTTTCCAGATATCTTTCAAAGAAAACTTTGACAAACCCTCATAACTTTTATTGATTAATTTTGAACCATTGTTTCTTTTGCAAAGTTTCTTTGCTGAAGCACTCATTTCATCTGCAATCAATCTTTTTGTTGCTAAAAAAATGCTTGGTACTGCCTTCATATTTCTTGCAATTGCAAGAGGTTGTCTAGTTTCAATAGCAGCAACCAATGATGTTCTTTTTCTGTTATTGGGTCTGTGACAATTTCATCATAGTCCGGATGATAAACTGATGTGGTTTCAGTTGCAATTGTTCTGACAGTGCAACTTGGAAGGTCTGCCAATAAAGGAGCAACAGGAAATAATCGTTTTTGTGTTGTTACAACAGGACTTGGTGCTTTCTTTACTTTTCTTTCTCCAGGTGAAACACACTCCCTTTTAACACAAAGATTCTTTCGTAGCTCCAACTGAGCTAACTGGCTTTTCTTCCGAAATGACCAGTTATTTTCAATTTTTAATTCACAACTTCTACAGATGGCAGTAGTCAATACATCTAATTCTGAAACAACTACACCTGCATAATTGAAGATAATATACTCAAATCACAAAAATAATAAAAAATATAAATATACCAGTTTACTCAATCAGTTTTACCTGAGGTTTTTAAAATTTTATGCTGAAGATCTTTTGCTTTTCCAGCTTTGTGAAATATGTGCAGCAGTTTATTATTTTCTGGTGCAATGCCACAAAGTTGACAGCATTTAAGGCCACCATTTCGTTGGTGCACTTTCTTTGAAGTTGGTGGCTGCTGAGTTTCACTAATAATTGCATCAATACTCAATGTCAAGTATCAAGATCAGGTATAATGAATTAGGATTTAAATTTTATTTAATATTGCATAAGCTTATAGCAATGATAAAAATGCTCACCTCCTTTTGTTGTTAGTAGTGATCATTAATAATGTAATAAGTTTTACAAATTAAATAAGACAAGTTCGAAAAATAATCATCAACGACTTTCAAAAACACTAATTCGTGTGAGAAATATACAAAAATTTGTAGCTAAATCATATATAGCTTTAGTATGCCAGCAGCTGGCCAAGTGAGAATAATACCTGTGCACATGGTGCAAGTGTAAAAATAATTATTATTCTTTATTGTGATACTAAGCTAACTCGGTAATCCTTAAAGTTAAAAGGTGTCAGGATCAGAGCATTGGAGATGTCATACAATGGCAAATCATTGCTCCTATTCTATTATTGTATTTTCTAACTTAGATTTGAAATAAATAAATCATTCATTCCTAAAAACACTTTGCAAGATATCTTCGCACCATCTTTCGACCGTTTGTATTGCTACAAGTTCCGATTTCCCGAATGTTCTTAAAACAAGCAAACGGCCTTTGCTTAAACTTCGACCAATCAGATTGCAATTTTAATCGGCGTATGCCAGGGTCTTCTTCGCCGCTGTCCGAATATCGAAAAGGCAAGAAACCCTGGGTACGAGGTTGTTATTTTACCTACTGGCAATTCTCCGTAATTAAGGGGTAATTCGCTAAAATTAGGTTGTTTTAAATCCATGTTAATCCATTTTCACAAAATTTTACTGACGCAAAAAAAGTCAGCCAAAGGTAGGAAGATTAGGAGGGGGGTGCGAAAAGGAAATAGCGCCCTTTCAGTTACGGATATGCGTATTCATGCAAGTTCTTATAACAAAAACACGAATATAATTATCCAAGCATGCGCTTCACCTATTTTGATATTTGGCGCTCGATTATTTTTGAATACAACAGAGAAGTATCAATATATAAGGTTTGCGGAGTGGCGGGGTGGAATCACCCGTTCGCCAGCGAAAATATGGAATGCGTGAAAGCCGGATATTCATTCAACAACTTCCGACGAGCGAGTTGAACGCATGATGAATACGCATCCCATAACTGAAAGAATATCTGTAATTTTTGTTAGTTTTCTTGAAACTAATGTAATGTATCCTATCAATGTAATATACATTTTAGTTATATTGCGATTCAAATTGAATAATAATTTCCTTTTCGCACCCCCTAAATGTATCTGCCATATTTTTATACTATTGGCTCTTCATCATGGAGATAAAAAATAACCATAATCCTAACCCTTAACCCTGACCCTAAAACATCCCGGACGGAGACCACTCTGCGAAAAGAAAATAGCACCACTGAAAGAATATATGTAATTTTTGTTAGTTTTCTTGAAATGTATCCTATCAATGTAATGTACTTTAGTTATATTGCAATTAGACCTTATTACTTCAAATGTCGAAATACCAAACTGTGCTCCCTTGCCTCATTTTGATGTGGTAATTTGATGATCAGAAATTGGCCCATAGCAAATTTCTGTTATGAAGAAATTAATATCAAGTAATGTCACAATATAAAAAATCAATACAAAGTCGGGTTTGATAGTAAGGTGGATCAAAATACAACACGAAGTTGAATAAACATGGCTTAAAGATATTAGCATATAGATATGGAGAAGAAATAACAGTTTTATCTTTTATTCCTCGCAGATACACAACTTGTGAGCTTCCATAAATGCACTTTCAGGAGCTTTCATTTAAATTTTCGAAAGTATCAACAAGCAATATTCTCATTAGCTTACAATATTATCGTAAAGGATAAGAGGTATTCGTGGTTTCCCAGTTGCAAGTTCATAACAAACCTCGGAAGATTCAGAGATTTCTCGGGGGAGAATGTCTACTTAACTCAAAAAGCAACCACTTCAAAACAAAATGCTTCATGAATCCATCATTTCCTATTCTTTTGTGCACTGCATAGTACAGATTCAAAAAATTTCTGACACTCATAGTGGTAAAAAGAGCATGAATAAAGATGACCTATTCTAAAAAACCCAGCATTTTCAAAAGCATAAAGAAGCACTAGGAAGTAAACCAATAAGGTGTATACTTAACTCAAAAAGCAACCACTTCAAAACAAAATGCTTCATGAATCCATCATTTCCTATTCTTTTGTGCACTGCATAGTACAGATTCAAAAAATTTCTGACACTCATAGTGGTAAAAAGAGCATGAATAAAGATGACCTATTCTAAAAAACCCAGCATTTCCAAAAGCATAAAGAAGCACTAGGAAGTAAACCAATAAGAAATACATAACAGGCATCTTCTAAACTTTGCCAGAAAGTTCAGGTAACTTAACCCCAACTTTAAATGTCAATCAACAAAATTCAATTTATATACAATCTTGATACATGAATCCGTTCATGTTTCTTTCAAATGAATGATGAAAAACACTTTTGAATGTTTCCTGATAGTATTAGTCTCTAACCACTGGAAATGCCAGACACATCACACTTGTTACTCCTGTCTTGGTTCAGCAGTTCCATTGTTTCAAGTATATACAGCAGATATTCCATGACCATAATACTGATTCGTCTTAATTCATTGATATCAATTACTCTTGATAATGCCTTATACACCTAAAATTAGTAAAACCAACAAACAAATTATTAAAAGCATAAATTTTCCATTCACGATACTGAAAGTAATCTAAATCATTTATATATATTTAACAATTATGTAATTATGTAATTATATCATAATTATATATATATATTTTTAGAAATATATATATATATATATATATACTGAATATATATATATATACTGAAGTATATAACATCTAAAGTTATAACAATTACACAAAAAATATATGTAGGTCTACTCCTTGTAGTGGCTTCAGCCTTGAGTGGGGTGAGTGATTAAAAAAAGCAACAAAAAAAACCCACAAATTAACTGATTTATTTCTTTACTCTTAATTGTTGTTTATTTTTAATTATCTTATCCAATTAAAGAATTCGTAAGCTGTATATATATAGCTATTTTACCTTCAGTTATCTCTCACCCAGGCACACGTATAAATTAAATCTATATCCTAATACGCGCTGTGCATCCAGTTTTTAGTTTAGAGAGTGAATGTTTCGGGTCGTTTTTCACGATCAAAATCTTCTTAATCGTGGTCATATAGCGGCACGCGAGACACATTCATGATTAGTATAGGCGGAAACCCTCACAGCGCATTTGATCGTTCAATGGTTTTGATTGTTCGCAAGATCAAGAATCGATAGCGTTGACGTTCGTTTTCCAGCAAGTTTTCATTTGCTATTTTGAAAAGGAGGTAATGAAACATACAAGAGTAAAAAATCTCAGGACAACAAAGTTAGTAACGAAAGTATTGCACAAAGATTTATTTATGTTTTTAGGGTAAGTACGCTCTCTTGAACTCGAAAATATTTGCAATGATCTTTGTGTAATTTTTCTCTGATCAAACTCCATCTGTGCTTATTGTTTTACGTTTGTGCATCACAGACCACATCAAGATCACGATTTCATAAGAAACTTTTATTTAATTAGAAAAATCAAAGTTCTGCAAAATTGTGTGGGTTGACGTCAACTAGTGTAAATACTAAACAGAGTTTACTGATATTGAATTCCAAATCAGAGAATATTTTTTAGTATAGATGGATATATATTGTCTACATTTTTTGTTGTTAAACATTCCAATTTAATCACAAAAGGCAACTAAGATTGTGTATTGTATATACTCTTTTAAATAGACAAATTCCATGTTGACGTATACGCTGTTTTGATGTCTCATTGTATGGATTTAGACATTATATAGAAATTATCAAAGCAAATTTTTTCTGCACACACATTCCCTGTCAGCATAAAAAGATTATAATGGAACATGCAAATCATTTCCCATGAACAATAATAAGCTTGCAATAAAGAATTCAAATTGGGTAGTAAATCTCTAAAAGGGCCTATCATTATGAATAACATTTTGAAGGACAACAAAAGTAACATTAGATTTTATCATTATTATTGGACTTTTATGTCTTGGTTTGTTTTGTGTGTGGAAATAAAAACAGTTAAGTGGATCAAAATACAACACCAACTTGAATAAACATGGCTTAAAGATAAAAACGAATGGAGAAGAGATAGCAGTTTTTTTATTTTATTCCTCACAGATAGATACACAGTTTGTGAGCAAAGATGCACAACTTTCAGAAGCTTTGATCTAAATTTAAATTTAAGTTCATGACAAACTTCAGAGCATTCGGAATATTCCCGGGGAAAGATGTCTACTTAACTCAAAAAAGCAACTACTTTGGCCTTCCCGCTACCGTACACATCAACAATTTTACCCTAAAGCTATACACTGAACACTTTTGGGCTTGATCAATCATATTAATATCTACATCGCAATTTGCAAAACTTAAAGGTAAGCGAGAAAATTGAGATTTTTGGTATGTCCTGTAAGAAATTTCAGCAATTGACGGCAGCCGAACGCATCTCTCTGTTAGTATTTTTATAACAATTTTTGATCTTGCCAAATGAGCTCCGTTCCGGTTAAAAGCTACACTCTGCAAAAAGATGATGATGATAATGACATACTGGAAAGATTAAGTGGGGAAAAAAACGAAAAAGAAAGGAAGGAAATGTGTATGGAATGAGAAGATTTTTGACGACCTCGTTGATGTTATTCTAAATAATGAAAGATATACAAGAAAGTTATTACTCACTAACGTGAAAAATGTTAAGAATAGTGAATACTACATAAACGTGATCACTGAAGTGAAGGAAAGGAAAATGGAAAATTAATTATTACTTGCTTACTTACTTTTGTACTTACTTACTAGGTGCCAAGAAAGGGGTGAAACTTATCCTTTCGATGTGAAACAGACTAGGCAAAAATTTAAACGGTGTGTTGCTTTGTGCAGGGAAGCAGCATTGAAAGTAAAAACTAAATCTGGAATAAAACACTTTCAAGAAGATAAAAACTTTGGTAGCTGGTTCGATAAAAACTTTGGTAGCTGGTTTGGCAGGTAGCCAACCTGAAAAGGCTATCGAGCCAAGCTCTTCCATCAGAAATGATGATCACCTTGAAGGTGAGTCAGATGATTCTAATTCTATATCTTTAGCATCATCAGCACCATCATCAAGCACTCCTGCTGTACGAAAGAGAAAGCTATTCGTTCCTGTTCACGAAACCTCTCGAAATTCCAAAAAAGCAACCACTGAAAGATTTTTACAGGAATTGACAAATTCTGTAAGTGAAGTAAAGAAAATGTTGGAAAATGACACAACAAAAGACCTTTTACAATTTCTGAAGGAAGACTGCTAAAGACAAGAAAAGCGTGACGAAATGTTTATGAATATGAATGGCTAATATGTTTAATTTTTCAAACCAAAACCAAAGCGTTTGTAGTACACCATCACCAAGGTAGTAAGAAAATCAATTTCCTTTGAGTGTCAGGCAAGACAATTTCCATCTCGATCTTCTACAAATGGTTACCAACCAAATAATGGACAGAATAGATATGGCATGTCTAGTAGAACAGTTTTTTCACGTAGTCAGGTAGAGTTACGCTGAGACACGGACAAAATTCGAAACAAGCTGAAACTTTGCACAGAGGTTCCCAAAGGGGTCCTTAATCACCAATAAAAAAGCCCCATCAATTTGACCCCGGGAACATCGTATTCTAAAGGTGGAAATTTGGGCCAGTCCCAAAAAATTGTTCAAAGTAATGGTTTTCAAAATAGTATACCAAATGCAAGATAATTACAAGAAGAACAAAAGACTTGTTCACGCCAAGTCATGAAAATCACTCTGCAAAAATGTTAGTATATTTCTATCGTCGTCGTCATCGTCATCGTTATTGTTTTCAAATGTTCAAACCTTGCCAGTTAGGTCGAGTAGAATTCTGTGAAGAAAAATGCCACGCAATTTGCCATATAAGGTCGATTGTTTCCTCTTGATGATGATGTATACCGGAAGACAGAACTTTACCTTGGTCAGATAAGTCTTTCATTTTGTCGAATTTCAACTTAGCTAAACCACGCTCATTGGAACCAAAATATGGAATGATTTCAATTAAGTCTTCTGATGTTATTTTGTCGCATTTCCTTAAACGCTTAATTGACTCGTATGTCCTTGTTTCGCGAGATGAGACGGATATGATTCCCATTCCATGAAACGTCCCTTTTCCAGTCAGTGTGCGTATGTTGTGGTCTACATTATCTGCAACCCATAGAGTGAAAGGGGTAGAATCATCACGTAATGCTGCAGTTTCTCTTTCTGTCGCAGCTGACTTCTTAAAGAGTGTAACTTCATCATACGAAATAGAGAAGCCAAGTTTTGCAAGATGATTCACTTAGCGTTTTGTTCCAAATGACTTATCAATATCAACTCCGATTCCGAATGGAATTGATGCCATCATTGACCTTGGTCTTGAAGACTGTGATATGCATTGACCAATACTGACTTGTTTGAGCTCTGATGGTATCAACTGTTTCAAAAAGTCAAGTACCGTATTTCCTCCATCTAGCGCCGCCCTCTGATAAGCGCCGCACCTCTCAAAGCGGCGCTTTTTGGGAAAAAAATGAAAAGGAGTCGTTGAAACAAGTCGAAGAAGAGGTATCGTCGCTCAGCCCTTTTGAGATTTCAGAATCAGACGTGGAAGACACCTGCCAGCCCTTTCACTTTGACCGAGGAAGATATTGAAATATTACAAGTATTCTTTTAATAAGAAGAAAATATGTCTTAAAATCAAAGGAAGAGTTTTCAATTTCATGAGTCAAGGAAACCCTTGATTTCTCAGGCCTTTTTAAAGTTGGAATCAATAAGTTGAAAAGAGCGCCCCCCCCCCCCCCCCCCCCCCCCCCCCCCCCGCCCTCTAAAGAGCGCCGCACCTAAAATCTCGAAAATTTAAAGAGCGCCGCGGCGCTTATTTGAGGAAATACGGTAAACTATGTGGAACCCATCTTTTAGCATATTCAATATCACCCATTTGGTTTATATTTAGGTAGTAGGTCTAGTCACAATCCATTGTAACGTTCCTTAGCTTTCTTTTCAGTTGTTTCACACTATAGCAATGGGAAACGTCTTCACTTATTTCCACCATTTTATTATAAATCTCATCTAGGTTGTATGCCTCACAGCCAGTCTCTTCTTCCAGCCATTCACATACCTTTTGAGAACTATCTAACATTGTACAGTCAACGGGGCGTCCAACTCTATTTCCTGTGTTACCATAACTTACTTATACATGTGCAGTGGAAAATGCTTCATCTGCAACAAGATCATTGCATAGTAGCAGCCAATCACGAACTGTATCTCCCCATTCATCGTTACGCTTATCACACTATTGAAGAAGATTTTTTAATATTGGAATGGTTTCCACCTCACTTGTCGGCTTATGCTTTTTATTGCCTTTTTTCCGCATAAAACACAGCACGATCTCCAATCAAATCGATCTTGAGTATCCACAGATGATCTTAAACGTTTTAGGCTCTTGCTATTGTCACTAGATTTTCGTTCATCAACGAATTTGCGTCTACACTCATGGTGCACAAAGACTTGCCCGATTGGCTCTTGCTTCAATTTTTCCTTCAAAATGCTAAAAACAGATTTAAACTATTCTGTCTCCAAAAGCTGTACTATATATCTACACTATATTATAATAAACTGTATATCTGGGTGTTCGAACTGTATTACAACACTTATAACCAAAATCAAAACCTGGACAATTCTTCAAGCTGTCTTTCAATAGAAATAGTATGCAGAAAACACACATTCTTTCTGTTTCATATATTGACAAAATACATTTATTAATTCTTATCTAAAAAATCAATTGGTGCATTGATTGGCAAATAAACACTGCAATTACTGAGGAGTTTTTCATTGTTTTTACTGTATATGTGAAAGGCAATACTAGCTATGTTAATCTATATATTAATACCCGATTCTCTGTCTGTCTGTTTGTTTGTCAGAACGTGGCAGCATGTTCGGTTTGCCAGTGTATCCTAACGCTTTCGTGACTGTCTGAGACGGGTGAACTTTTTATCGAGCAATCAAAATATTTAAAAACCGATAAAAAAAGAGAATCATGAAACAAAATATTTTTTTTGCTTTTGTCTTAATAGTTGTCTTAATTTCTTTTAATCAATTTCTTTTAATCTATTTTAATCTGATCGAACGTTTTCTGTTCAATTCATTCATTTATCACGTGCATTTTTTTCTCCTCCCGTGTGATCTTTTTAAGAAGAAAAGCCATTTTTTCACCTACTTCTGACAGCACCCATGTTAGAGCGCGTAAAACAAAAGCTAATAATAAGTTGAAAAGTTTTTTCTCTCTGCGTTTTGAGTGTATTGTTAAACTGATATTTGATTGGTTTAAAATCGTAAATAAAAACCACGTGAAGTTCACGTTCGGAATGCATTGTGTAAAGCAAGAAAGTCTACTAACATTTTAAATGCGACCGCGACAATGGACGGCTGAGTTAAGAACATGCAAGATTTGAAACACCAGGAACATATTTCTCTTCACGTGCAAACGAGCTTTATTAAGCGATAAAGCCAGCAGCAAAGGAAGTCTTATCGCTGGTTTTAAGTGCAATAATTTGGAGCAGGTGATGATACAACGCAAGCTGAACATGGGCGGCGAGCGACGCCGCCTTGGCGGCTAGTCTATATATTAATAGCCGATTCTCTGTTTGTTTGTTTGTTTGTAAGTCACGCAAAATGGTAGATTGAGTTGTGAGCGAAATTATTTCTTTTTTTGTGTGCAACGTGAGTTCGAAGCAAATACATTGCAACCCCCATCGAACGTGACTTTTTATGGCTGATGAACTAATAGGAATAACGTTTTGTTTTTATCATTATTGTTAGTTTAATATTCCACGTTAACTTGGCTTTGAAAACAGTACATCAACTAAATATAAAGAAACTAACTGATTAAACATTTTGGACAAAAAGCAGCAGTGGCAGAACGTGGCAGCATATGTTCGGTTTGCCTAACTCCTGCCTGACTGTCTGAGACGGGTGAACTTTTTTTTTGAGCAATCAAAATGTTTAAAAACCAATACGTAAAAAAAGAGTATTATATCAAAACAAATTTTTTTTTTTTTTTTTTTTTTTTTTGCTTTTCTTTTAACAAATTCATTTCTTCTTTTAATTGTTAAGCGTTCTGATCGAACGTTTTTTATTCTATTTATTCATTTAACACATGCCTCTTTTCTCTCCTCCGTTGTGATGTTTTTAAGAAGAGAAACTATTTCCCCCTTACGTTTGATAGCACCCATGTTAGAGTGCGTAATTTTTTTAAAACAAAAGCTAATAAAAAGTTGAAGTTTTCTCTATCTACATTTTGAGTGTATTGTTACACTGATAAAAGATTGGTTTTATCAGAGGTTGTGACTTCGAATATGCTTCTGGTTGAACACAAGTTGTACGGGCCGTTTATAAGGAAATTTGACGTTTATTGATACAGTGATACAGAGCAGGTGAACATCGGCGGCGAGCGACGCCACCTTGGCGGCTAGTCTATATATTAATACCCGATTCTCTGTTTGTTTGTTTGTTTGTTTGTAAGTCACGCAAAATGGTAGATTAAGTTGTGAGCAAAATTATTTCTTTTTTTGTGTGCGACGTGAGTTCGAAGCAAATACATTGTAACCTCAATCGAACGTGACTTTTTTTGGCTGATGAACTAATAGGAATAACGTTTTGTTTTTATTAGTATTGTTAGTTTTATATTCCAAGGACTACGTTGACTACGTTGGCTTTGAAAACAATATATCAACTAAATACAAAGAAACTAACTGATTAAACAGTTTGGACAAAAAGCAGCAGTGGCAGAACTTGGCAGCATGCTTGCCAGTGTATCCTAACGTATCCTTGCCTGATTGTCTGAGACAGGAAAACTTTTTTTCGAGCAATCAAAATGTTTAAAAACCGATAGGTAAAAAAAGAGTATCATGAAACAAAATATTTTTTTTGCTTTTCTTTTAATTTAATTTCTTTTTTTAATTGTTAAGCGCTTCTGATCGAACGTTTCTTTATTCTCTTTATTCATTTAGCACGTGCCTTTTTTCTCTCCTCCGGCGTGATCTTTTTAAGAAGGGAAACGATTCCCCCCTTACGTTTGATAGCAGCCATGTTAGAGTGCGTAACTTTTTTAAAACAAAAGCTAATAAAAAGTTGAAGTTTTCTCTCTCTACGTTTTGAGTGTATTGTTACACTGATAAAAGATTGGTTTTACCAGAGGCTGTGACTTCGAATCTGCTTCTGGTTGAACACAAGTTGTACGAGCCGTTTATAAGGAAATTTGACGTTTATACAGTAATACAGTAATACAGATTAGGTGGACATGGGCGGCGAGCGACGTCGCCTTGGCGGCTAGTATGATTTAAATGTTTCTTTTCAGTAATGCAATGTCTTCAGAAACAAAGGTTAAAACGTTAAGGATGATTGTAAACATAAAACATGCAAAACAAACAGGAAAAAGCAATTAAAAACCAAAAATATAGCCAATCTAAAAGTTAAACTTTAGAAAATATAAATGACATCATGATGGGTGCTCTTTCAAACCTTATATCTCCTTTTGGATTGATTTTCATGACTTGGTGTAAGCAACTTTTTTGTTCCTCTTGTAATTATCTTTCATTTGATACATAAAACGTACTTTTTAGAAAAACTTTTTTTCGAACAATTTTTTGGGACTGGCCCAAATTTCCACCTTTCGAATACGATGTTCCCGGGGTCAAATCAATGGGGCTTTTTTGGTGATTTAGGACCCCTTAGGGAACCTCTGTGCAAAGTTTTAGCCTGTTTTGAATTTTGTCCCAGTTTCGGTACAATTTTACATAATTCTACCTGACAAACGTGATATTAACAACACACAATCATTCACTAATTTTTTGAATGATTATAGTGATCTTTAATCAGACTCAAGGCATGTAGACTGAAGCTGCTATGAGATATTATTGAATGGAATACTCCAGGAATATATACTGGTTATAACATGTTTATCTAAACACAACATATCTATCCCTACATGTAATATAAAATTGTGTTTACAATATATATGTGAGTATATATTATCTATATAATGCTACTCATTTTCTTCTTTCTCTTTCCAAAATGTCTTAGTTAAAACATTTCTTACATTTATAGCAGCCACTCTTCCTTGCATTTCATAATTTTTAGCCTGTATATGTGTTAAGTCCAGAACATCACAAATTTCTTCTCTATTTCGTCTCTTAATAGTTGCAGGATCAATGGTTAAATCCATTGCTCTAGGAACAAGATCACCTTTTTCGATACAAATATTGTGTAACACTTCACAAGCCAGGCCCATTACTTTTACCGTATTGTGAAGGCTTTCACATTTCCGAGTTAAAATGCGAAATCTACTTTTTAGTCTTCCAAAAGCGATACTATACATGCACGATTAAGGCGATAATTGAAATATCGTTTCTGTTCTGGAAGCACAGCATCACCATGAGGTTTCATGAGCCATGCTAATATGATTGGAGAAATCTCGGATTGCTCTTCTACCTGAACAACACTAGAAAGGACATTACCGTTTATGATATCTTCCCATAACTGTGTTGACTGTAGAAGCGTTGAGTCGTGTGTATTTCCAGGGGCTCTCAAACTTGCCGAAATGAATCGGTATTTAAGCATCAATTAGTGCCAAGAGAACAATAGAATAAAAGTTTTTTAAGTTAAAATACTGTTTCATGGATTCTGCTCCACCATGTGATCCATCAATGGCAGAATATGCATACTTGAACTGCCACTCTTCTTCCGTGTCCAATAATGCTGTTTTAAATTCTTCCGCAGATTTTGGGAAATGCTTTTCAACTGCATCAAACCATAACTCTTTAATAATTGCATTGCTTACTTCGATAACTATTTGACACACAGTCGATTCAGCTATGCCAGCCATTTCGCCAATAGTGTAAAGGTAATCGCAACGTGCTAATCGGTAAAGACATATGCCAAGTCTAATTTCTGGGCTGATAGGCTCCTCAATGGTAACTGATTTTTGTAAATCATTACGTATGAATGACAAAATGTAAAAAAAGGATTTCTTGAAACACAAAAAGTTTGTTTGAACCGATCATCGTCATATGTACTCCAAATTGTGTCCCACCAGCCAGTGTTTCTGTGTAGACCACGACAACTGCGAAATCTTGGCAAAGGTATATCATAATAATGATCTAATAGTCCAACAGCTGACTTTGTCAACTTTAATAAATGTAGCAAAGTATCTCTTCTGCGTTTTGACATACTTATTGCCAAGGCTAGCAACTTTTTTCGGCAATTATCATACTTCTGTTTTCGGGGAAGAAAATTTATTAGTAGTAAAACTTTCTGCTCTTCACTTGCTGTCACCATCTTTGTTTAATTCATGGAGTATCGGCGCTCATTTTTTCATTAGTTACACTTAAAGCACTACTCAAAAAAATATCTAAAGTAGATTCTCTTGACAATGTGACCAAGTAAAATTTTGAAAATATTAATTAGAGCGACATCGTTTGATCGTATAAAGTCACGCCGCACTCATGTCTCATTTTTCTCAAGCGTAATTAATTAAGTTAGACGCGACGTAAAAGCGGCTGTATAAAGTAGGCCTAAACTAACCATATTTGCTCTTCAAAGAACAGTTATAAACAAACATACAAGCCCAAAAACAAATAGTGGGACATTTTTTGATTTTTGCGTAAGCAAGAAATATTTTACGATCATCTTTCTCCTATTTTTCCATCTTACTGTCCAAACCTACGCATATTTGTTTCTCGAATTTCATTGGTGCATACGACAGCCAACTCAATTGTGATTGGTGCTACGAAAGTGTGGTAATTTATCCACCTTAACTTCAAAATAGCGATAGGTTATTGGCTAGATTCCCGCCATGTCATGTGATCATTTTTCGAAATTTGCACGCCGGTCGCAAAATGGCCTCTCTTCACGAGTCTTGTAGCAGAGTGCTGCTTTTGTAACTTCGCTGTGAATTAAAAACTTATAGATTTGTTCGAAAATCTCATCGGATTCAACTTGATAGTGATAAATATTTATTGCAAAAGGTACATTATATTATTTGAAACTTAAATGTTAACTGTATTTTCAAGATGGTTAGTATTGAGCAGTGGCGAGGTTCTTGTGGCTGCTTCTATACTCGTATTCAGAGAGGTAGGAGGTTTGGTTATACAAATTTTTGTTTGACACTGTTGTTGTTCTGTGATATAGTTTGCCAACATTTCCTTGCTTATGTTTTTCTTTTCGTAATGATAATAGATCTTAGTTTTTTAAAAGTACGGAAGCCGACAAGGGCAAAAAATGTTTTTTTAAGGAAAATGTTTATTTTTCAAGGGGATATGTTTGGTTTTTTTTGGAAAATGTTTGTTTTTTCAAGAAAAATGTTTGTTTTTTAAGGGGAAATGTTTGTTTTTTAAAGGAAAATGTTTATTTCTTTGAAGTTTGAAATAATGACTTTTAGTTAAAGTCGGTTCCGGCAATGGTATATGGCAATGGTATATGGCGCGTAGAGAGGAGTTTAAGATGGCGCATAATGTGGGTCCACTGGCTATATCCTGATGAATCCCTTCTTCTTGTTGACATAAGAAAAGAAGGATAATGTTTTTTTCTGTCGTAATATTCTTAATTCGTGCACAAAGCTAAGCAAGCTGCTAGCTTGTGGGTATTATTTATATATTATTTATTGATGTATATCCCCTCTGTCTGTGGTGATCGAGGTTGTTTAGGTTAGCTTTAAACTTTCTAATTGAGTTATCAAATGTCATATTATTTTATTTTTATAGGTATCTAAAAATGTATTGTTCCCATTGTGGGGCCATGTTGAACATTTCTGATAAGTTTTGTGGTCGTTGTGGAACAAGCAAAATCAGTACTGAGCAGACCAACAGCATCAACGTCAAGCAACAACCTTGCTCATTTTCTGAATTTTACAAAATGAAAAGTGCAGAACGTGTAAACCGATTTTTGCCAAAAAAGAAATTTAAAAAATCTGAAAAAGAAGATGTCATGATAAATATTTCAGTGCTGCGTAAAATTGATACCAATAAACTCCGCCAAATGACTGGATCAAGAATTCCCTTACTAGCAAAACCGGAATGGACCCCATGTGAGTTGAAGCGTGCTGCTTATGAGAAGCTGAAGAGGTATAATCAACTGATTGCTGAAAAAGACTATACTGATGTTAAATTAGTCTATCGAAGTGGTGAAACGGTCAGATTTCTGCCTGGAACAAATACGCCTTTCACGTTGGCAGACTACAAACATGACATTGGAATAAAATATGGTGCTATTGTGTTGTACTTGTCCCCATATGATGAATCATTTGATGAAGAAGATCTTCCTTCCTTCCTTCCTTCATCTTATGGACCACACACCATAACTGATCCAGCTAAAGGGCAAGTATTCTATTCAGTTTCTTTCCATTTTGTATCTGTATAACTAATATATACATGCCAATTTGTATTTCTTTCTCTGATACAATTTTCATCCTAATGTTAGTTTACTTTCTTGAATTACATGATAGAAAGAAGAAAATCTGTCCCTTATGTTCATGTACCTATGATGGAAGTTGGTGTTTAATTTGTGAACAAAATGCAGCTTTGGAAGCTAGTTTATCATCTGACAAGTCAAAGAAATCAGCAAATAAACATGTACATGAGACCCAAAATATAACTCAACCAACTTCTGCATCGGCAACAACAAGTGTTATTACTGCTAGTCAGTCAATTGTGCAGATGTCTACCACATCAACTGCAAGTACCAGATTGTTGCAATCCAATGTATTGCCACAACCAGATGCCTCATCACCAAGTAATTTCGATCATGACTATTTTGGTTCACAAAGCACCATAGATGATATTGCTAGTTCCTTGTGTAAGTGTTTGGTCTAAAACGGTTTTTGTATCAAATGTTTTTTGTGTTGGAGATTTTTTATATATATCTTCTTTCAGTTTGACTGGTCTTCACAGGAGTATTTTGCAATACCTTTATGCACTTTTTCGACTGTGGAAATTGTTTTTTTAGGTGCAGACAATGTAGATGAGGATGAAGAAGTTTTGGTTGCAAAGGAAGTTGAGGTGCACAGAGTTAATTTAAAAAATGAAATATTAAGTTTATTTCAAGATGAAAACAGTTTATGTTATACATACAACTTTAAAATCATTGACTGCAGGGGCAAGGAAGCAGTTGGTGAAGGTGATGGTGTAATTAGAGATATTATTAGTTCATTTTGGGTATAGTTTTTAACATCTTGTGCTATTGGTTGTGATGAAATGGTACCATCAATAAGGCATGATATGTCAAAATCTGAATGGGAAGCCGTAACACGTATAATTTTGTATGGTTTGCGCGTTAATTACTTTCCTCTGCGTTTGTCACAAGTTTTTGTACTGGCATCTTTATTTGGTGAGGATGCTCTCAATCCAGACATGATTATTGCATCTTTCAAGCGTTACATTACAAAAGAAGAGCATGATAGTATAACTAATTATCTGAATGATGCAAATGAAGAAAATGAAGAAGCTCTCTTGGAGACTCTCAGCACTTACAATTGTTATCAGAAACCATCACAAGAAAATTTGAATGCTATTGTTTTACAGCTGGGACACCAGGAATTAATACAGAAGCCAAGATATGTTTCGAATTCTATTTGTACTGTATTCAAGAGCCGGAAGTCCCACCCATTCAGTTCTGCAGATGCTGTACAGGAGTTTTATAAAGAAATAAAGTGCTTAAAAGCTGATTCACTTGGTAATGATAACCAAGAAGCTGTATTTAATCATTTGACAAGATTTGCTCAATGCCTGGATAAAAAAGATCTTTCTAAGTTTTTAAAGTTTGTTACTGGTGGTGATATTCTCCCAGATGGGAATATCAGGGTCTCATTTACATCAGACCAAAAACCTCGATGTCCTCGTGTCCGAACATGTTATCCACTTTTGGAATTATCTGATTCATATGACTGCTACAATGCCTTGGCGGAGGAGTTTATGAATGTTTTGAACAATTCTGAGAGTTTCATGTTTTCTTTAATATAGATTCAATCTATATTAAAGGAAACATAAAACTCTCTAGTACTGATAGTACTCTCTAGTACTAAACCAGTACTTTATTTATATTTGACTTGATTTCTTCATTTCCTATTACGTTGTTTTATTACCACTTGGAAAGGTTTTATTTTGTTTTATTATTCTGTTACTACATGGCTTCATGTACATAAAGGTTTTATATTTTGTTGTGTTTTTGACTGGAAGCTTCTGCGTATTACTTTTTATTTTACCCAATGTTTTCACATATTCTTGTTTAAACATAAAAGATCCATAAAAATTTATACTGCTTATAGTACTGCATGACAGTCAATCCTCAAGTCTTTTTACTGTTTAGGTTATTGTCTTATCGTTTTTATCATCTACTGCATCTATTTTCATGAACATTGTATACAGTTTCAGGTTACTTTTTTGTATATATTTTAGATGGAATAATGAATTACTTATCAGGTAGATGTATCTATTGCTCGAACAATGCATCTGGTAATTACTGCACTACATGTGGTTGGAAAATAGCAAAGAGTGAGGAAGAGTGGATTATCAATTTTTATTTTCGTAAGGGTTGTAGGTATTCTACATTTCTAGAATTCTTGCATAAATACCACAACATTAAGATGTCTTTGAGAACCTTAAAATACAAGTTGAAGAAATACGGATTGAAAAGAAAAGGTACATTAAATGCAACGGCTGAATCTCGGATGGAGTCTGCTATACAAAATGAGCTTCATGGGCCCAGTAAAATATCAGGTTACAGAACCATGTGGACCAGATTGCGTCTATTTCATAATGTTCAGGTACCAAGAAATGCTGTAATGCTGAAAATGCAAGAATTAGATCCCAGTGGGTGTGCAATTAGGAGACGCAGAAAACTGGCAAGAAGGCAGTATTTCACACATGGTCCAAATGAATCATGGCACTTTGACAATTACGATAAATTGAAGCCATATGGGTTTCCAATTCATGGTTGCATTGACGGGTACAGCCGCCGTATATTGTGGTTGCGTGTTTTATATTCAAACAAGGATCCAGTTTCCATTGCACGGTTATATTTGGAGTGTGTATCAGTTGTAGGTGGGTGTCCAGTACGTACAAGAAGTGACTGTGGTTCTGAAAATGTTTTGGTTGCGGGAATTCAATGCTTTCTGAGCAGGCATTTCAGTGACAGTAGCAGTGCACACATATATGGGTCTTCCCCAACTAATCAGAGAATTGAAGCATGGTGGAGCAATTTTCGTAGGAACAGAAGCAACTTTATGATCAACTATTTCAGAAACTTGATTGACAGTAATGAATTTAATCCATCAGATCAGATGCAATTCTTCTGTCTACAGTACTGCTTCAAGGATCTTATTCAAAAGGATCTTGATGAAATGGTAGAGTATTGGAACTCTCATTTCATTCGAAGATCAAATAGTGATACCATACCTGGCCGTCCAGATAAATTGTTCATCTCGGCATCTTTGCTAGACAGAGTGGAGATGGTGATGTGAATGACACAGAGAGTTTTCGCCAGTGCGGTTCGGGTTTTATTCTCGGCCGAAGAACTCTGGAACTCTCAACTCCACTCATCTGCACTTTCAATGCAGTGTATCTAGCCCATTTGGAGCCATTGACTGACCACACACTGGCCTGTGGTTTGGGCAAGTTAGAGCAATGCATTATGTATCTCTGGCGGTAAGCTAACCTAGTTAACGACTTCTGACGAGAAAACCACACAGGATGGATTCCTCAAGGAAGTACAAACTGTCCGTTACTACTTACTTCAGAGTTGACACATCAGCCATTTTGCCAAAATACAAAAGCGAACTTGATATAAAATACAAAAGCATTTTACACAGTAGAAAAGGAACTAAAAGAGAGACCTGCTTACAAAGTCCCATTTCCTGAGCCTCTCAGGGTCCATATTGAGAGCATGTCCCCCCACAAACAAAATAAACATTTTCCAAAAAAACCCAAACATTTTCCCAAAAAAACCCAAACAGTTTCCATTATTAAACGAACATTTCCCCGTGAAAAACGAACATTTTCCAAAAAAAAAACCCAATCATTTCCCCTTGAAAAACGAACATTTTCCTTAAAAAAATCAAACATTTTTTGCCCTTGTTGGCTTCCGTATAAAAGTGCTTCAACTTCTTATTGATTGCGATGTGGAAAGTAATCCTGGACCCACATACAGGGTTGCCAAAGTAGTAAAAGCATCATTTCATCAGGGAAATTCAATGTTTGGTGCAAGTTCTGGTATGCAATGTACTTGTAATTCTTTGATCAGATTGTGCTGGCCTAAATTTAAAAGCATGTGTTTTTGGAAGACTACTGATCTTGATTATATTATGAGAGTAGAGTAAAGTATATTTCCCGTTAGCCTACAAAAAACCGGTTCCGTATTCCCCATTTGTAATGCGGGCGAAAGCAATGCATGATCGCACGCAATCTGGTTAAGGAATGCTGACCTGGTATATCAACTATTTACAAGTGGAGCATAAAGATATACTATTGTTCTATAATAACATGAATAAATATTACATATAACATATACAAGTTTCTTTTTTAAAAAAAATCTCGAAAGTTTTCTTTTTTAAAAATATATTATTAAGCGTAGCGACCTTGTAACTTAGTAGTGACAAGTGTAGATCAAGTAGGCCAAGAAGGTTAGCACAGCACAGCACATCACAGTCTCCCCTTATCAACAAGGAAAGTGAAAAATAACGAAAGAAGTATGACAGCAAGATAAAAAACCAAGGGAGGAGAAGGAAAAAAAAAATAATAAATAAATAATATATAGATCATTCAGCAAACTTAGTTAGAATACAACTGTGCAGATGTTTTTTAAAGGTTTGTGCAATATTGGGCAATAGCGGAAAGAGTTCATTCCAGTCTCTAGAGATCATATTTTGGATATTATACCTACCATATCTTACCGTATTTGTGATTCATATCTGGAGAGTCTTTCTTGATGATCTTGTTGTGTGAAGGTGGTCACCACCTGAGGTTCTAAGAAAAGTACAGAAATACTTGGGTAGTTTATTTTTAAAAAAGTCAAAAGCAAACAGGCACTTTCTAAGCTTAATCTGTTTGGAGATAGGGAGGATTCTAGAGTAGACATATAATGGTTTTGCAGAGTCTCTGGTTAATTTAAAGTGCATAATTCTGAGAGCTTTGTTTTGAAGCTTTTCTATTTAGTCCATGATACATTGTTTGACAAATCTAAGAGCATGTGAATCAAAAAGAGCATAGTAAATAGACAAAAGTGTTTTGTAGCCAAGATAGTGTCTCAGTTTGGCTAGTGTTCCCATTCAAGGTGTTCATCAACTGTGACACCAAGGTAGAGCACACTTTTTGAAATATTCATTTTCTGTCCACTTAGACGAAAGTTGAATTTTTTAGTTATTACTTTCCTTTTTGATTTGAAGAGGACAATTTCAGTTTTAGAAGAATTTAAGCTGATTTTATTAGCTCTAAGCCAGTGGACAAGAAGTGATAGATCGTGGTTAACTTTCTTGTTCAGACATTTTGGAGATTTTTCTTGGCAGATTAAGCTTGTGTCGTCAGCAAAATGAATAGTAGTAGAGTTTTTAATGGATGTATGGAGATCGTTAATGTAGATTAGAAATAGCAATGCCCCAAGGACCGAGCCTTGAGGAACCCCATGTTTTATTTTTACAGATTTTGAGAGTTTATCTTGAAGTTGGACATGGTGACTTCTACTTGAGAGATAAGATTTTAGAAGGCCATGGGCTTTAACTCTGATTCCATAATGTTGAAGCTTACAGAGAAGGATTTCATGGTCGATCGTGTCAAACGCTTTTTGCAGGTCGATAAAAATTCCTGCAGCTATTTCATTTTTGTCAAGTGATTTACGAACAATTTCTGTTAAGGCAACAAGTGCATGGGTTGTACTATAATCTTTACGAAATCCAAATTGATTGCTAAAAATGATACTATTCAAGTCTAGAAAGTCAGTTATTCTATCGAGGAGCATTCTTTCGAAAATTTTATTGATGTTAGAGAGTAATGAAATAGGTCTATAGTTGCCAACCTCAAGTTTTGATTTTTTTTTTGTGTAGAGGCTTGATTGTGACCTGCTTCAAGCAGTTGGGGTAAAATCCTGTTTCCAGACACTAGTTAAAAATTTCAGAAAGAACTTGTAGGTTTTAAGAAAATTTAGTTTTTGTTTAGATTCGTGAGGTAATCATTGAATTTTTTATTGGTTTTTGGAATCATATTTTTTGTTTTTTCTGCAATGGATCCATAATAATTCAGCCATTTCATTTATAATTTCTATCTGTTTTCCATTGTGTATAATAAGTTTAGGGGCTAAATCACTTTTAGTAGTCTTGGTGTTAATCTATATATTAATAGCCGATTCTCCGTCTGTCTGTAAGTCACGCAAAATAGTAGATTGAGTTGTGAGCGAAATTATTTCTTAAGTTGTGCTCTTAATAATTTGTCTGTTGGTTTTACTATTTCAGGTGTATAAGGCATAATCAAGAGTAATTGATATCAATTTATGAATTGAGACGAATCACTATAGTCGTGGACTATCTGGTACACTTGAAACAATGGAACTACTGAACGAAGACAGGAGTAACAAATGTGACGTGTTGGGCATTTCCAGCAAATGTGATCAGGAAACATTGATTCAAATCGGTTACCGTTCATTTGAAAGGAACATGTGACCAATTCAAGAATGTTTTATGTATACAAATTGAGTTTTTTTGATTGACATTTAAATTTGCAACATAAAACTGGATGTTGGTCATGATATCTGGGTTACCTGAACATTTTGGCAAAGTTTAGAAGATGTCTGTTATGTATTTCTTGTTGGTTTTACTTCCTAGTGTTTCTTTATGCATTCGAAAAAGCTATTTTTTTATAATAGATCATTTTTATTCATGCTCTTTTTGCAACTATGAATATCGGTATTTTTTTGAATCTGTACTTATATATACATAAAATAACTGGAAATGATTGATTCATAAAAGCATTTTGTTTTCCTTCTCTTTTCTATCTCCATCCCACATTCACAAAATCAAATCCTTGAATGCACGTTATCAGACTATTAAACCTGACCTTGTATTGATTTTTTATATTGTGACATTACTTGATATTAATTTCTTCATAACAGAAATTTGCTATGGGCCAATTTCTGATCATCAAATTACCACATCAAAACGAGGCAAGGGAGCACAGTTTGGTATTTCGACATTTGAAGTAATAAGGTCTAATTGCAATATAACTAAAGTACATTACATTGATAAGATACATTTCAAGAAAACTAAAAAAAATTACATATATTCTTTCAGTGGTGCTATTTCGTTTTCACACTTCCCAATTTCCTTCCAGGATGTTTTAGGTTCAGGATTAAGGGTTAGAATTAGGGTTATTAGTTATCTCCATGATGAAAAGCCAATAGTAAAAAAATATGGCAGATACATTTGGGGGGTGGTGCGAAAAGGAAATAGCGCCCTTTCAGTTTTATGGATGTGTATTCATGCATTCAACTCGCTCGTCGGAATTTGTTGAATGAATATCCGGCTTTCACGCATTCCATATTTTTGCTGGCGACGGGTGATTCCATGCACCCACTCCGCAAACCTTATATATTGATAGAAAAAGAAGTCACTGACCTAGAAATTAAAGTTTCTACCCTTGAATCTGAATTACATGCCACTAACCAATATGGAAGAAGAGATAATATAGAAATCACGGGTATCACTTCAAATATTAGTGATGGTCATGAGTTACAAGCAAAAGCTATAGAGATCCTTAACGCTGTGGATGTTGATGTAAATGAGTCTGATATCGAGGATTGTCACAGGCTTCCTCTTCCTAGAAATTCTACGGCTAAGGATAAAAAAGTAATCGTTAGATTCGTAAATGGCAGTTTTGCTAAAATTGCTCTTGCCTCTGAAACAAGAGGAAAACTTAAATCATGCGACAAAACCTCAATGGGATTCTCCGAAGATCATGAAATTTTCTTCAATCCTAATCTGAACAGACACTACTAAAAACTTTTGTGGATGTGTCGGAAGCTGAAGAAAGAAAAGAAGATTTCTCAATTTCGCTACCAAAATGAAAAAGTTCATATAATAATAACTGACTCAAGTAAAGTAATTAAAACTGCTTCCGAAACGAAGATTATTGATTTTTTTCCTATGTTTAACTTTACTAAATAGGGTGTTTATGTCTTATCAAACTAGTATTTTTATGTGAGCATTATTTTCTCTCTTTATTTTCTAAAAAGTCCACATAAGTTTATACACCCCTTTTTTTTCCCGCGCGATCTCTTTTTTTTTCTGGATTTGAATTTGCCAGCCTTGTTAGGAATTTATGTAATTTCATAATGGCGCTGTGACTATGCGGTTGTTTGTGTTTAAACTTATCGCAGTTTTCGGTGTTTAAGGGGCCTATTTTTGCCCATAAAATCGTGAGTATTTTTCTTATTTTTTTATATTTGTTTGTGAATTACTTTCCTCTTAATCCTAAAGTTGACTGCCTTAGAGAATTTCTTATGTCCAGTTTGTGAAAGGCTAGTCCCAGAGAACTGTAACATTTCGATGCTCTAGCAAATTCTGACAACTCTTGTCTTTCCAGACCCTGCATTGCTGATATTTTCCCTTTTCAGAAATCCAATTATGAAACTGCTGAATCCCATTCTCCTAGTATTGACCTCCAAGACTGTAAGTACTATTAGTCTAGAAGCTCACTACGGGTGATTCCATACCATAAAGAATAGAATTTTCACTATTCTTAACTGATTCCTAGACCCCTTCGGACTTGAATTCTCTTGGTCAGCTCAGTTTCTTTTGGGGGGTCTAGGCCCCAGGGCCCTGAATAACGAGCCTAAATGGGTATTAAATTTATGCCATCAGCAATAGGACCCAAAGTTTGTGGAAGCAAACTAAGGGATAAGCAGGACTTAAAAATACCTAAGCATACTAAAAATTTTAGGGGTTTTTTCCAGCATACCCAGTACCAAAATGCCCAAAATGAAGTCATATTTACTTCATAAGTAATAGGGATGAAATTTTGTGTGCATGTAGGTGGATGGAAAGGGCTCCCAAAAAACCCTAAGCATACTAAAATTTCTGAGGGGTTCCCCAGCATACCCCTCGCGAACATCACATAAAACAAGAAATTGAGATATCTTCATATTGCATAATTTTATAGCAATTCATCAGGAATACGGTCCAAAGCTTGTGAAAGAAACCCTGGTGAATGGAAAAGTTAAAAATATTTAAGTATTACTAAAATTTGTAGGGGGTTTCCTGAGCACACCTGGCCCAAAATGCCCAAAATGACGTCATATTTATGTCATAAGTAATAGGAATAAAATCTTGTTGGAATGCAGGTGGATGTAAAGGGCTACCCTAAAAGCCTAAGCATACTAAAATTTCTGAGGGGATTCCCCAGCATACCCCCTTTAAAACTACAAACCATTTTTAAAACTTTCCTCCAGAAAGCTTAAATCATTTAGTTCCATGCTTAAATACTTAAGGTCACTGCTTTTCATCCTAATCTTAAAATGTGTGCAAAGAAGGAAGGGGAGAAAGGAGAGAGTTCTGTGCGTGTTTATTATTTATGTTTGCGACAGTAATATATCAATCAATCATCAGACCAATCTTCGGCGACATCCTAAAAAGACAAAAAATACTGTATTGTCATTGGGCCAACCCGATGTGTGAGTACAGAATTCCTTAATGCATAGTCCGTGGATGCTAGAATGCTAGGTCCATACCATAGATCAGACTTTGTCTGGTTTCTATTTACCAGCTAGAACAGATCTCTTAACAGTTAATAGCAGTTGAAAACCCCGGTTGAAATAAAAATTTCCTTCAACTGTAGACTTAGAAGTTAATGCAAACAAAGATCTACCTCCGGTTCACAAGAATTTACTACTCTGTATCTTCGTCACTGTTCTCATCGTCGGTCAAGTCAAAAATGGATTCCTAGGCATCGTATCCGTCCTTTTCGTTTCCGTCTTCTTCGTTTTCCTCATCACAGGTTTCTGAATTTATAAAAAGAAAAGGCTAAAATTAAAGGCTGAAAAATTATGAAGCCAAATTGTACAGTCAATATAACCTTCTTTCTATTGCAAAAATGTTAAAGGTTTTTTTTTCACCAACATACCTTCAATAACTTCCAATATCGATGGGGCTGATTCACCCTCAAACCATTTGATTCGGTAAGTTCCGTCTTCCAATATCCATCCGCTCTCTTCTGGCATTTCAACTGGTTGGTGTTGACATGTTGAAGACATCCATCTCTTTGTTATCAGTTTTACCCTTTTAAAACAAGGTGGTAGCATCCCAGCATCTAACTGCTTGATCTGGGACAGGTTCTCTTATGTGTTTATTTGATATTTTTCAACAAACATCTCAAATCGTGCATCATTGGCGTTCTTTGACTTTCTTCTCCCATACATTGCACAAACAAACTGCTCAAAGAGATAAGTACAGAAGAAACGGTGGTAAAGTACCACCGTTTCTGTACTTATCTCTTTGTTACTTCCAAGATCTTGAAACATTTGCTGGAATCGGGCCTGCTTTCTAGAATCTTCAAAGGATGAATTTTCCCTTTACGAAAAAAGTATGCCGTGTAATCACAACCTGTAAAGGCGTGATATCCAGGTAGCGCTGCACAAAGATTTTCTCCAAGCTCTTCACAAAGTTGATTAATGCTGATATATCTCAGAGAGTTATCAGACTGAGTACCAACTTCCATCCAGATTTTGATATCTTGAGAATACCATCGTTTTGATTCCAAAGCTATAATGAGACAATCTGTATCAACTGTGCGGATGATAACATTTTTTGGTGGATCGATTCGAGACAGGTGATAAAACATCCTAGTGTCGGCTTCTTCGTGTGAACAGAATAGGCTGGGTACATCATCTCCAAACATATCGGAATAATCGCCAAAAAACTTGAAACAACAATCTTTAGCATTGGCGTAAATCACTTTTCTTCCAATAATTGCAGCAAATTCAGGCTCTTTCCATATCTTAATCAAAAATGAAATCAATGCTTCTTTAAAGAATGGGTTCTTCAAAGCTGTTAGCCAATTTGATGGTCGTTTTTGATCTGGTCCTTCGATTTGATATGGTATGCTTTCAGCTGATCTTTTATCTCGCTCGCAATCTTTTATCGAAGGTTTCACCCATTTATCTGATACAAAATGAATTTCATTACCACGCAGCTGGGAAAGTCTTGATATAATGATTCTGGCAATGCCACCAAAAGTTGCTGGCAAATTGATGTGCAAGTGAAGGAAGAACATGGCATCAACAATAGAAACATCAACACTATCTGGTGGTATACTTTTAACTTTTGTTTCCAGATGCTTCAATAAAGCCGAATTTGGTGTTTTCTGCATTGCACCTCCTGGATGACATAATGTTCGGATCTCGTTAAATCTGAGCTTTAAGTTTATTTAATTTCTATATTATCTCTGCCTATATTTTGATTCTTTTGTTTTATTTATTTTATTTTAACAGGTCTCGTAGGGAGAACAGTTATATATTTAACTGATACCTTCAACCTGTACAAATATTATGAAATATTAATAATAAAAATGCTAGTGGATGTTAATGGAAACTTGAGTACCTCTGCCATATCCACCTTTTTTTCATGTGAGAGACATAAAATGCTGCCAAACAAGTCTCGAACCATGCACGCAGCCATCAACTTCCCATCACTAGACTTAAGTTTACGTTTTCCACTTTCGGTCTCAAATGTCTTGACTTTTTGCCTTTTGATTCTTTTTTCAAATCTCCCACTGTCGTCCTGGCATTCAGCATCGAAAAGGTGTTTTGCTTCGTTGCCTATTTCATCGGCATTGAGTAAGAACTTTGCGGTATCATCTGATGCAACCTTACTAGTACTGATGTTAAATAGATGATTTCGGTCCAGAAAGCCATCAAAGGGATTCATTCTACCTTCTATAAGCGAAATTATCTTGTGAAGGGCGTTGTTATCTTTACGTATTTGGTTTGTCTTCAAGTGGGAGGAAACATCTTCTTTTCGAGTCATTCCTAATTCCTCAAAAGTTCTTGTTAATAGCATTGTCCGTAGATAATGTGACTCTGCCCAACGTTGTCTCGCGGAGATCGAGTTAGTGAGTGATGATATTCCCGTCCTTTGGCTAGCAGCGTCAGCATTAATTGTCTGCTCAAGTGTCAAATCAACAGGGGAACTTGAAAACGGTTTTGAAGTTCTTTTGATCGCAAAAAGACCATCTTTAAAATCGTTGTAAACATCAGGGTGACTTTCCGGCAACATCAAAGTGTTGTGGTAGTACCGCATAGTCTAACGTGCATAGTTTGGGTGATTAAGCGCAAAGAAATAGTTGGCGATTTTAGGTAAGCAAGCGACGAAAAGCTCGAAATTACCTGGACGTATAGGGTAGCCCTTTACATCCACCTGCATTCCAACAAGATTTTATTCCTATTACTTATGACATAAATATGACGTCATTTTGGGCATTTTGGGCCAGGTGTGCTCAGGAAACCCCCTACAAATTTTAGTAATACTTAAATATTTTTAACTTTTCCATTCACCAGGGTTTCTTTCACAAGCTTTGGACCGTATTCCTGATGAATTGCTATAAAATTATGCAATATGAAGATATCTCAATTTCTTGTTTTATGTGATGTTCGCGGGGGGTATGCTGGGGAACCCCTCAGAAATTTTAGTATGCTTAGGGTTTTTTGGGAGCCCTTTCCATCCACCTACATGCACACAAAATTTCATCCCTATTACTTATGAAGTAAATATGACTTCATTTTGGGCATTTTGGTACTGGGTATGCTGGGAAAAACCCCTAAAATTTTTAGTATGCTTAGGTATTTTTAAGTCCTGCTTATCCCTTAGTTTGCTTCCACAAACTTTGGTTCCTATTGCTGATGGCATAAATTTAATACCCATTTAGGCTCGTTATTCAGGGCCCTGGGGCCTAGACCCCCCAAAAGAAACTGAGCTGACCAAGAGAATTCAAGTCCGAAGGGGTCTAGGAATCAGTTAAGAATAGTGAAAATTCTATTCTTTATGGTATGGAATCACCCGTAGTGAGCTCCTAGTCTAATACAGCTGCATTTTACGCTCGAGCGAAAAAAGTTCGTGAGCTTTTTGCCGACGCATGCGCATAAAGTCAAAATTACCGCTGACTGAGAGATTTAGAATTCTCTTGAGCTGCTCTTGAGCTTGGCGGAAAAGTTAAACTCATTCTACTTTTGAGCGCGTATTTTTTCTCTCTCTTTTGTTAAATTTTATAACAGCCAATCATATTTGAGTACTGTTTATTTATAACTTTCTGCGAACGCAGTAAAAAAAATATTCAAGATGGCAACAAATGCGAGTGAAACTGAAGAGGTCGAATCTTACTTTCTTGTTGAAGACTCAATGATAGCACAAAATCTTTCTTTGTTACAAAACATAAGGGAAAGAAATGAAACAGTAGATCCTAGTGATAATCAATTGGTGACAACAAATGCAGTGTATGATGTCGAAGCATTTATTATAGAAATGGAGTGCTACCCCTGCTTGTGGAACACAAGCACACGATCGCATCATGATTAAAATATGAGAATGAACGCCTGGCATGAATTGTCAAAAAAGTTTGGAAAGCCAGGTCAGTTCTCAGTATAAATTACTAACAGCTGATATTATGTCTATTATTTGATTAGTAAACATGAAAGTAGTCAGCTATTATGTCTGATTTAATTTTCTAATTTTTATTGTTTCAGTAAACTTTTTGAAAGCACAATGGAAAAATCTACGAGATAACCTGAAACGTTGCCTAGTAAAGAAGGCCAGTATGACCAAATCCGGAGCAGCAGCACATACGTTACCAAAGTGCAAGTATTTTAGTCAGTTGCAATTTTTGCATGAAAAGATAACTAATAAAGAGACGATATCGAATTTATCGGAGTCTGTGCCTGCTAGCCCAGCATCTAATACATCCGTTTCATCTGATGAACCAGGTCGTAGATTTTCATTTACATTGAGTAGCCCTGTGGAATCTGTCCATGAAGCACCTTCATCTTGTCGATCAGGCCAATCAGATAATGCAGCAGTTAATAAATCACCCGAAGGTATAAATGTTGAGCCACCAGAAAAAAAAAGAAATAAACGTTCCAATATTGTTCCTGCTGATAACGAATTGCTCGATGTTTTAAAAGACATGAACAATGCTACAAAATTCCCCAATTACACCAGGGCGCGAAGCGCCTGCATTGTAATTGAGATTTTATGAATAAAATCGAAGTGACGGTTTAATAGTGAATTTGCTAACTCTATCTCGCAGGACCTAGCAGCCAGACCGAAGTCATTTTCCCGAATTTGAGTCCGTAAAGGCCACTTGGAGAAGCTGGGGTGAAAAAAGTCAAGCATTTGAAAATGCAACTTTATTCTTTGTAGAAAACCAAAGTTACAAGTCAACGTTGGCCTCGACCACGAGGAGCACTACGAAAATTGCCTAAAATAATAAATGAAAAGTAAATAATTAGTATCAACGTGCACATCACTGGAAATTAGAGCTGGGAGGGGGGCGGGAAATTCACTATTAAACCGTCACTTCGATTTTATTCATAAAATCTCAATTACAATGCAGGCGCTTCGCGCCCTGGTGTAATTGGGGAATTTTATTTCATAAAATCTCCGTTCGGTTTAATAGTGAATTTGCTAACTCTATTTCGCAGAACACTAGCACCCAGACCTTCATTTTCCTCAGTTCAAAGCGTCTTGAGAAAAAACGGCTAACTGGTATTTTTTTTTTGCTGTGCTTAACTCAGTACTAGTGTCTCTATTGTAAAATTTTTTAAAAGTAGATTCTGATTTCCACCTGCCCCGAATCAGTATGTCTTTGAGGGACAATCCCTGTGAACCTGCCCTAGAACTGGAAGCAGATCTTAGAGAATGGGCCTTAAAAGTTCCAGTGTCAATACCTGAGGATTTCAGCACAGTTAATACCCATCTGGTAACTGTGGCATTCGAAACTTTATTATGAGGATTAATGAAGCTTAAGAACAGCTCAGTTTGTCCTGTCACTCTCCATGACCTAGTACGACTTAAGTAATCGGTCAATGCTTGGTAAATGCAAATTGCATTGTCGGATGGAAATTTAGGAAAAATCAGTTTAGATGGAGTTTTCCCCTGTTTCCAGGTTTTGAACAACTTATGTAAATCGAACTCATAACTATCTTCAGACTTGGTCATGAATCTGATGTCCAACATGTTGATTTCTGAAACTCTAGAAGCTGTTGATAAGCCAACAAGCACTGCTGTTTTAATTGTTAAGTCTTTATTAGAAAGTTTGTCATGAGGGAACCAAGTTCTCAAAGTTGATAAAACTTGATCTACATTCCATATGAATGTGTACCTAGGTTGAGGTGGTCTTAAGTTAAAGGCACCCTTAAGTAAAGATATGACCCTGGGATGTTTTCCTATAGAAAATCCATCAATTGGTGAATGAAAAGCAGATATTGCCGATCTGTAATAATTAATCCTTCTATAAGCTAGACCTTGATTAAACAGTTCACCTAAAAAATTAAGTATGTCACTCAAAGGTCCCTGAAATGGATTAATTTCCCTTTTACAACACCAGCTAACCCACTTTCCCCAGGACGATTTGTAATTTGATAACGAGCCTGATCTTCTGGCATTTGCAATGAGTTGGGAAGCTTGCTGTGAAACTCCCTCTGAAGAAAGAGCTTTCCTGAAACTTTCCATGCCACTAAACGCATTGAATTGTTTAGAATTAATGGATGTTTTATGCCTTCTGGATTCCGCAAAAGATCCTTTGACTTGGGAAGTAACAGAGGTTTGTTGATTGACATTTGAAGAGCAGTAGGATACCATGGTTGAGATTGCCAGGCAGGGGTTACCAGAATCAAAGTTGCCTGTTCCACTTGAACTTTTTTCAGCACCCGACCTATCAGAGAGAATGGAGGGAAAGCATATGGGTAGAGATTGAACCAGTTCTGTTGAAAAGCATCCGTTGCTTGAGCCTGAGGGTCTGGTTTCCATGACATGAAGCGGGGAGTCTGGTGAAAAAGTCGAGATGCAAAGAGATCCATATCGGGAACCCCAAATACTTTGCATATCATTTTGAAGCCTTGGGAAGAAGTAACCATTCGCTTGAATCGTGGACATGCCTGGATTCCCAGTCTGCTATTACATTCTGGACCCCTGGGAGATATTCTGCAGTAATTGTGATCTGATAGGATGTTAGATAATCCCATACTTCCTTGGCTACGGACGTAAGTTGATGACTTTTTGTCCCCCCCCCCCCCCCCCCCCCCCATTTTCAATAGGTAGGTTATCGCTGTTATATTGTCCCCTTGCAGATGTATAGATAGCCCTTTCTTGAACTTGGTGAAAGTCATTATTGCGAACTTGATTGCAATCAATTCCAAGACATTTATGTGCAGCTCTTTCTCCTGCAGTGACCAGGGACCCCCCGTATGTTGTCCCTGACATACAGCACCCCAGCCTTTTTTCGATGCATCGGTTTGTATGAAGAGATCCACCGGTGGCAGTTTTCCCATTGCAAAGACTTAAGTTGTTGATCCACCAAAGTAACTCCGAACAAGAGTCCTTGGTTAGACTTAGAATGGTCTCCTGAGATTTTCCTTCCTTCAGTGCATTTATGTACATTTCCTGTAGATATCTGTATTGCCCCATTGCTGGAAGAACAGCCTGTATAGTGGAGCATAGTCGACCGATCAGTTGAGAAAGTTCCTTCACTGACAATCTGTTTCTCTTCAAGATATCCTGGCACTGATTTGAAATTCTTATTATCTTTTCTTCCGGGAGATAAAGCGACATATCGTGAGAGTTAACTTCCACTCCAAGAAATTCTATCTCCTTGGTGGGTATAAGAACAGACTTTTTCCGGTTTATGATGAATCCCAGGTGTTGAAATAGAAAAATCACAGTATCCCTGGCTTGGATCACTTTCTCTGGAGTCCTTCCCATTAAAAGTATGTTGTCCAGATATATTATGAGTCGTATATTTATCCGTCTCAATAAAGCAATTGGAATTTTTAACAGTTTGCTGAATATTCGGGGAGCTGGGCCCAGACCAAAGTACAGACACAGGAACTCGTATAAATTCCCCTGCCACTGAAAACGAACATGCTTCCTGGATTTCCTGTCTAACGGGATTGAGAAATAAGCGTCCTTCAGGTCTATTTTGCACATATAATCCCCTGTCTGTAACATTTCCCTGAGCAAGTGTAACCCTTCCATTTTGAAGTGATGATAAGGTATATGAGCATTCAATTGTTTTAGATTGATCACGTTGTCCCCCATCTTTCTTTGGGACCAGAAATATATTGCTTAAGAACTGGTTGTTCAGTGGAGATACTTTTTGTATCGCCCCTTTATCTAGAATACTCTGAACCTCCTGATTCACAAGAGGAATTTGAGTCCCTGGAATTTTGCACTGCTTTGGCAGATGTTTTTGAATAGGCTTTGAATTTAATGGAATTTGATATCCCTCTACAATTTGCAGAATTTCTGGGTCTTGAATTTTTTTTTGAAATATTTGATTCGACCCGCCTGGGGAAACTGCTGGCTGTTCATTGCGAAAAGATTTTTCACCAATGGATGAATGTTTTGAAATTCCTCTTCGGAGAGGAGATCCAGAGTATTTGTGTAATTTTGAATTGAGATATCTGATCTTACCTCTTTGAAAGTTATTTCCTCCTCGACTACTATAACTTCTGAATTTGTTGTACCCACCAAAGTATTTGCCACCATCAGCTTTCTGCCCTCTGGAATCTTGGCTGGCATTCCGAGGGCCTTTTCGAAAGGGCTTTCTTGACTGTGATTTGCTCAAGTTATTAAACAATACTTTAGATTTAGCCTTTGTTTTCAATGTTTGCATCATACGATTCTGAAAAGCAGCACCAAACAGCATATTCTTGCCTTTTGCTATAACTTCGGAATGGTCTTTAAGCATTTTCGAAACTTTACGAGGGTTACCAATTACAGCAGATAAAATGATATGTCTGCGTTGGTAGACAATGCTATGTATTGCTTGTCCCAATAGCGTTAATGTCTTTTCCACATCAGAAATAAGTGCATCTAGCCCATCATTGCTGGATTCGTTGCTGCTTTTGTCCAAACTGTGCCAAATTGTGGTCAAAGGACCCAGAACAGAGGACACTTTAGTTTGAATTTTTTCTAGAAGACTATCCTGAGATAAATCATTGTTTTCGTTATTTTCTTCCAAAATATCCCTCAAAAAATCATCAATTTTGAAGTCTTTTTTAATGTTCTCAGGAATTGGGTAAGAATCCAGGATAGAATCTTGGATGCTTTTCTCTGGGATATGTACATTTATTAAACGATTAGCATACAATGCCATTTCCGCAGGAAGCTCCCATTTGGAAGAATCAGTCAACATATTAGCATCAAAACGCCGTTTCTTTGGAGGTTCCATAATTTCCTCCTGTTCTGATTCATGAGATGACTCATCATTAGAGGAGTTACTTTCATCAGATGAATACCGAATATCGTCAGTAACATCATTTGGTTCATCAGTTGTCATCTGGAAACGTTTTCATTTGTTTTTCTTGGAGTGGGCTGAAAATTGCTCAGAAGATCCCACGTCACTTCACGCTGGAACACCAGAAGATCCCGATTCATTAGTAATCTCAGCTTCATGAGAAGAATTCTGAGAATCAATTTCACTGACTTTCGACACGATACAATCAGGGGAAGCCATTACGAAGCTAAACAAACCGAGTCAAGTGCGTCAGCAAGACATGAAAAATCAGAAAATGTTTTTCAAGTATTTATGATAAACATCAAACTAATGTTTGAGGTATGGATTGCTGGACTTATAATCGTATTGACAAGATAATTACAGATAAAAATATTTTCTTACCACGAAACTAAAAATGACGTCCTGTTTGTTTTGCGAGTAAAGTTAGAAGAGGAAAATGAAGGTCTGGGTGCTAGTGTTCTGCGAAATAGAGTTAGCAAATTCACTATTAAACCGAACGGAGATTTTATGAAATAAAATGCTTGATTGCCACAGAGAGTAGCAACGAAACAACTACAGATGACGAAAACATGCTGTTTTGTAAAAGTATAGCACCTATTTTGGGTAGGCTATCAAAAAGAGACGCAGCAATTGCAAAAATGAGAATTCAGAATGTGTTATTTATGGTGGCCTATGAGAGCAATAGCAATTTTTTTGCACTTTTAACAAATTTTTTTTCAATCCATTTTTTTTCTTCTTTTTTTTTAATATTTGTTTATTTGTTTGTTTTTTTTTTGCTTTTTTTAATTATATTTTATTATATTTCAATTTGAAAAAAAAAAAAAAAAAAACATTCGTCATGGCCGACGAGAGCAATAGTATAATGGCGGAAGAAGGCAATAAAGTATGTTGAGTTAACAACCTAAACTCATTGATTTGTGAAGCAGCAGTTAGCTTCAAATCAACGGTACACTAAATGAAAAATGAAATCATTATAATTTGATAGAACTAAAGGTTTTTAAACACAATGTTTTAGCCTTTTCTCAAGACACCCTCGGAACTATTGTTAACAGCTTGGCTACCCCCTACCATCTAAACAAAGCTAGTTATTCCCCGGCTTTTTCCCATCGACGCTTGGTTTGTATTTTTTCAGAAAACTTTTAAGTTTCCATCTGAAATTCGACATAGCTACGTAAAAATTTACACACAAGCAAAACTCTGACAAACGTCTTCACGTAATGAAAATTGTGAAACGCATAAAACTTCTTTATGTCTTTCTATTTTGTTTGTTTTCTTTCTATTTACATTTTCCTTACCTTCCACACGATTATATTCGTGATCATTTTTTAACTAGTTTTATTTAATCAATTAATTGCACGAAAAGTGCTGTCCTCTTAAGCAATTGTTTTGTTTGTATTCAAAACAAAATCTTTGTAGTGGACGTAGATAGTTTGATTCCTGCTGGGTCCTGGTCGGTTCATAGTTTAGTAAGTACGTTTATTTTCTGTCATCCCGAATTTCTGTTTAAACACCGTGTTTCGACCTAGTTAGTACATCCAACCTCGTTTTTATGCACTTCGTTGTTTTATCAATTGTTTGACTTTATTACATTAGTAATTATCCTCTTTTATCAAAACTCCCTTCAGAATGGTTAAAAACTACCTCTTATTTTAAAAACGAGGTTGGATGTACTATTTTTATTAAAAAGCAGTGTTAAAACAGAAATTTGGGAAAGGTGAATTGATTGCAATTATTTCAAAACAAGTGAGTCACTTGATCATGACAGACAAATCATTTAACCACCACCAGGGATAAGTACTGAGTGGCGAAAGTTTTCCCCGACGAAACTCTATGGTAATTTAACCGGCCAAACCAATAGGTAGAAAAATCCGGGAATCCAGTGTTCGAAAAATTGGGGTTCAAGTCTTTACTTAATTGTGCACTGAGGAAAGTGATAATCTTGAAAACATTGGGGTTGAAGTCAACTACACATGAAGAAATGTATCAAAAATTAAACCAGTTGACATCTTGTGTCACGATATAATAATAGATAGTGGCTTGTGACGATATAAAAATGTCAAACTTCAAGGTAATTTAACATGAGTATATTGGAGACTTGCAGAACATTTAAAAATGCTTTGCTGTTTCTTTTTCACAAACATAATTTGCTCTCACATCTGTTCAGTGAAACTCATTTCTACGTGCCATGGCGCCGATGTAAAAATAAATTCCCAGCCGTTAATTAGTTTCTTTTATTTTCAATCTTTGAGGCTGAAGTAACCAGTTCATCCCAGCCGGCACAAAGACGTCTAAAAGACGTCGCATTTGCCGTCTAAAAGACGTCTAAAAAACGTCTATTTTGTCCGCTTTTAAGACGTCTAATCTAAGATGTCTTTTAGACGTCTTGTTAAGATATCTAAAAGACATCTTAAGCATGCATCTTAAAGACGTCTTAGGAAGGATGTCTTGAAAGCGGACAAAATAGACCTTTTCTAGACGTCTTTTAGACGTCTTGTTAAAATATTTAAAAGTCGTTTTGAGAATGCGTCTTAACGATGTCTTAGGAAAGACGTTTTGAAAGCGGACAAAATATAGACCTTTTGTAGACCGTCTTTTATACGTTTAAAGGGAAAATAAAACATCTAAGTTGAATTAAAATGTTTATATTCTTTCGAATGAATCAGTACATTTCATACGTAATACAACAAAATAGCAAAATAGAAATATGCAGAAAAAAGACTTTAAGTATAGTTAAGGTTCTTGTTGAAATACATAACGTTTGAAAAACCCTCTCTTGTGTTGGATATAACTCATCATAACTTGGAGGAGGCTCTAGTTCATGATATGCCAGCAAAACATCTTCATTTTCGTACACTTGCATTTCAAATCGTATCTGTTATTATTTCTTCCATATCTCATCACCCTGGAATGAAATAAAGAAATACGAAAATAATGTAGGGAAGGCTTCTGTATAAAATAACATTTACTAAACCAATACATTTACACGTTTTGCAAGAGACTTTTTTCTCTAACATCCATAACAAAAGCATCGAAAGAGAATAAAAAATACTTACAAAAATCCAAATCAAAAGTTTGAATCCAAATGATCAAGTATGTGAATCTGTAAACATAAAGAATACACCTATCATTTAACATTAAAACTAGAGCTTTTTGTCCACTCTAGCAAAATTTTAAAAGCAAAGCAACAAAATTGCAACAAAATCTTGGGAGTCAAAGATTAAAAGATTTACTTACATATTTTTGTAAACAGCACGAACAAGAACTTTTCGAAGGAACATTTTTGAAACTGCTTAAGAATTAGTTTGGTTCAGCTACGATAATCAGGGGGTGGTAAATAGGTTGCAGTATATCATAAATATCGAAAAAACAACCAGCTTTTAAAAAACTAAGCATCAAATACGATCATATAAAATCTTTTATACTAACATTAATTCATTTGTCCTCGTAGTTTGACTGAACATAACAACATAAATAGATTATTAAACTAAATGTTTCACCCTGTCATGAAATCGAATATCAAACATTCGAAAATCGAATAAAGCAGAAAGAATATAAAAAGACATAATTAAAGACGTCTTTAATATGTCTTGAGAAAGATGTCTTTTTAAAGGCGTTTAAAAGACGTCTTGGAAGTGCCAATAAAATACGTACTTTTAAAGGCGATTTTTAGACGTCTTTTAGACGACTTAGATTTTTCAAGATATCTTAAAGACGTCTAAAAGACGTCTTGTGCCGGCTGGGATAATATTTCTGAATATTTATCAAAGTTAGTTCGATTTTGATTTTAGTCGCGTACTAGAAATGGATGTAAAAAGATTGAAAAATACAAACGACAGAGTGAGAGAACTAAAAGAAAAACTGGCGAAAAGAAGACGCGGAAATGCATGTGTTAGCAATAAAGACGTTCAGTACTTGAGCGTTCAACTCATGTCTCAAAAACCACAAGGAGCAGCTTGGTGCACTGGAAAGTATCGAAATTAGTGACATAAATCCTACATTAGCTACAATAAAGGAAGCTTGTACTAAGCATTACAATAGAATTGGAGTATCCTGTGATGTATTAGTGTCAGAAAGGGGACCATCAGTGAGAGACATTTCCCAATTAAACCTTAGGAAAGTCATTCACATTAGATTTATTGGCTTATTTGATGACAGTGACGTCGATCCTGACATTTTTACGCCACCTATTTCAACTATACGCAAAACATCATCAACCACATCTCCTTCACCGCATAATTCCAAATCACTATCAAGTGTATCAGTTTTAAGCAACCCCTTAAAATTCCTCAACCTTACCGCCAGTGTGTTTTGGGCCAACACAGTCAAGTACACCTGTTTCGATTTCAGCTGTGTCTTTCTTGAGAATGGGTCAACCAGTGGCAGCTTCAAAAGAAATAGCCCAGATTACCATAGAAGAATTTGATATTTCTAACCGTGCATGGTTTGATCCAGTGATTCAGCAGATATTAGTCGAAAAACAACCATTCTCCAGTGGAGGTTTTAAAAACGCATTTCGGCTAAAATTTATAGGTGGTACGTATAATGGTGGCAAATATGTCATGAAAATGTTTAAACCAGAGGCTTTGCAAGTTATTGCAGACACAATAAAGGAGGATGAGCAGGTTCACGTAAGAAAGGTCGTCCAGATGCACATGGTAGCACGAAATTTCGCTAAAAAGCTTGAATACGAAGCGCCAAAGGAATACGGAGAGCATTTTCAATTTGGTAAAATATTTTTTGGTGTTTTTAAAGGCAAACCCGTTACTATCGAAAAGTTTATTGAAGGAACCTTTGTAAAATACTTAAATAACAATGGCGAAATTGTGTTTCTGGATCGAGAGCATGAGCTACTGAAAAAGGCGGAAGCTTTTGCTCACTATACATGGAAAAAGTCAAGGGAAACGCTGATGGTTTTGGATATCCAGGGATGTGGCTTTGAATTGACCGATCCAGAAATAGCTACTCCAGCCGTACGAAATGAAGAAGATAACTGGAATTTTTGCTCTGGAAATTGCTATATTCATGCCATTACTGCTTTTTTAGGTGATCATACCTGTAACCAATTTTGTAACTTTTTAAAACTTTAGGAGTTTCTTCATTTGTACCACTTTAATAAATACTGCAAAACGACCAGTTCTGTTATATATTTTTGACTTCCTATTTCCTAAACCTTCTTTCAGTTTACGTAGATACATTCATTTCACTTGACCGAATAGGCTTTTTTTATAAAATATTTTAGTGTTCCGATTGACTAAGGTTCTCAAAATACATTTTTCTTTAGCATTTCTTTCTATTTTATGCTTATGTTACCAAGATTTTGCCGATACTTTAGCTTCCTTTAAGTTAAATTTTCCCATGTTCGGTATTTTTGTGTTTTTGTTGGAATGTAAATTTTGTTTTATTTGCCGTGAAACATTTTATTTTCGGAGCCTCTTTATGAGTCTGTGATTTTGATTAGACACAATAGCTACATTTATCATGAAGCGTATTAGAAATGTTGACTGGAAAGATGACGTCACCATAAAGCAATACTTAACTGAATTGGTAAAACGCAGATACAAACGATCAGAAATTTTAGTGGAAGTAAGAAAAAAATACAGCAAATATGCCTGGAGTTTGAAAACATTAGGAAACAGATTAGCCTTTTTTGAAATATCTTATATTGATAAAAGTGTTGATCTACTCGACGTTTATACTGCTGTTGAAAGAGAGTTAGAGGGAACTGGCTCGAAATTGGGATACCGATCAATGAATAAAAAATTAAGGGAAGTACACAATCTTTCAGTCCCAAGAGATCTTGTATACAATGTGATGGAAGATTTGGATCCTGATGGTCTAAAAAGTCGGGGTAATGTTGGTGTATCGAAAAGAAAAAAGAAAGAGAAGAATTTTAGATCGCAGGTAACAACGTCTGTCGACATAGTGAGTTGAAGTTCTGTTTTTAAAGCCTTTTCATTGTTATCTCTTGTGTTTTAGGGTTCCAACTACACCATGTCGTTGGATGGTCATGACAAGCTTTGTGGATTTCAAAAGGCCATGTTCCCACTTTGTATTTACGGTGGTCAAGATGCGTTTAGCGGTAGAGTCAATTTTCTTTGTGTTTGGACTTCTAATAACAATCCAAAAATTGTTGGCCGATTTTATTTTGAGTACCTTTTGGAAAGTAAAAAGCGTAAGGATTTAATCTTTATCATATGTAGTGGATTTGGGATTTCATTTCAGCAAACCCCCTTCTTGTTCATCATTCTCGTTATTTTCGTCATAGTTCCAAAACAAGTAAGAATCGACAGAGGTACTGAAACAGACATCCTAACAACCATTCATTGTTATCTTCACAATAAATATCAAACATTTCCATCAGAAGATGAAGTCATTAATGGTTGTGTGATGTATGGACCGTCCACAGCAAATAAAATTGAGCGTTGGTGGCGAGAACTACATCATAGAATGGAAATGTTTTTTAAAGAACAGTTGAAAGGTCTTATAGACAGTGGTTGTTATGACAGTACAATTGAAATAGACAGGTAGACATTCAGCTTCTAATCGCACTTTAAGTCTTCCACTGGGTCAATTATATATATTATGTTATATATTATGTTACATATATTATATTATTTATGAATTATGTATATGCTTCTTTCAATCTAAGACACTATAAATTCAAAATAGGTAACCTTCAGCTGCAACCCTCAGCTCTATATTATAGTTCATTATCTTATCATAGTTTCGCATTCTTTCTTTTTCCTAGGAAGATGTTGGCATTCATTTACATCCCTATCATACAAAAAGAACTAGATATATTTCGTACAACAATTTGGAATCATAGCAGAGGTCGAAAGCAACATGATAAGCTGTTGCCAACAGGAATACCGGAACATATCTTTGAAAACCCTGAAGAATATGGAGCTGAAGAATGCTCTATAGAAATACATGAAGATGACTTAGTGGATTTGGCGGAGGAAATAGACATCTTTGAAGGTACAGATGATTTCCTGACTGTAGAAGAAAGACAAAAGTTTGAAAATATTATCCCAAATGTGCAAGACGTCAGTGCTTTAGATGCTGCGCAGAAATTTGTCACGCTTAAAAGTAATTGTATTCTGTAAATTCTTGAGAGATTGTTGAATTCATTCCAAAGCAAAGATACCACTTAGTAAAGTTTTACATCTCAGAAGTAATTATTGGACCATCGAAATCGGTGCGAAATATTCGTACAACTATTACCAAAGTGGAAGATATTGCAGCACTGCAATCCCAAATAACGTGGCATTTAGGGAAATTCGAGTCACTGGAATTCATGGTCAAATAAGTTATCATTAAACCATAAGATACCTCCCCTGCTACTGATACCGTATGATTTGAGCTTAGCTAACATACTATGTCCTAGTATGTCAAAAGCATGACTTAAATCCATAAAAACAGTTCCTACAAGTCTGACCATAGTTCATTTCTTTTTGCATGTTATCAGCCCTGCTGCTTCAGTATTTCTGCACCATCGATTCTGCGGGGTTTTTTTTCAACTGTACTAAGTTCAGCTTTCAAGGGGAAAGGTTGTAAGTTTGTAATCTTTAGGCAATTTTGGAACAAATTTAATAGTGAATCATCTGAATTTATTGGTGTTATTTTACTTTGGTTTATAAAAAGAAAATCTCCTCTTGATTTGTGTACTTTTGAAATCTGCATTGTTGACTTTGTTCATTCATAGTTCAAAAGAACTCTATTCTACTATTTGCTTTCCACTGAAATTACGCTACCATATATACACTGAAAAACATAAAACTGCTTTCTTCGTTTGGAAAAGCTGCTTTTATGCTTATGTGAGGTAACTTTCTCTATTTTGCAGAAGGTTTTCTGCTATAAATATGCACTAAATACCTCTGTAACATAATGCAAAACTATATCCCAAGAAACATAAAAGCCAGTATCAAATTAAATCATTCTAAAATCATGTTTTTCCTGGGAGACATGAAACCAAACATCAAAATAATAAAGAAACAGAATATTGAAACACTTAAATATTTTCGCACTTCGTATTGACCAAACCATTTTAACAAAATTGCAAAAAACAAATTAAAAAACCATCTAACATCCCACTATTATAATGTGTTTAAATGCATAGTGTCACTGGAACTGAACCGAAACAAGGTTTTGTAAAATTATTTTTTACCCTGACGTGAAACACAAAGAAACACCAACTAAATACCAAAATCAAGGTTTAACGCATAAGCAAATCTCAATATAACAAAGAAGTATATACTATGCAGAATAAAAAAGTATCTATAGCCTGAAATAAAGCAATGCATAACACAGAACCATATACTCAGCCACACCAAAGCAAACATTGAAAAATGTGAATTGAAAACAAATCAATACCTTCCTTCTGTGTTTCTTTTGTGCCTAAGTTACATTAGACAGAATTTTTGAAATGCATAATCTGTTCTTGACCAACCATCAACATCATGATTTCAAACCATTTCGCAAAAGGTAGTACCTGAAAACTTTCTCTATTCCAGAAGATTTTCTACCGTAAACTTATATACACCTTTATTTCATGACCTATGAGAAAAAGACTTCAATGCATAACAGTGAAGAACAACTAATCATACTATACTAGCCGCCAAGGCGGCGTCGCAAGCCGCCCATGTCCACCTGCTCTGTATCACTGTATCAATAGACGGCTCGTATAACTTGTGCTCAACCAGAAGCACATTCGAAGTCACAACCTCAGGTAAAACCAATCTTTTATCAGTGTAACAATACACTCAAAACGTAGAGAGAGAAAACTTCAACTTTTTATTAACTTTTGTTTTAAAAAAAGTTAGGCGCTCTAACATGGATGCTATCAAACGTAAGGGGGAAATGGTTTCTCATCTTAAAAAGTTCACACGGAGGAGAGAAAAAAGGCACATGCTAAGTGAATAAATAGAATAAAAAAACGTTCGATCAGAACGCTTAACAATTAAAAGAAGAAATTAATTTAGCAAGATATGATACTCTTATCTATATACTAATACCCGCTGTGCATCCAGTTTTTAGTTTAGAGAGTGAATGTTTTGGGTCGTTTTTCACAGTCAAAATCTTCTTAATCATGGTCATATAGCGGCAGTTAGACCAAACAAAACACATTCACGGATTAGTATAACGAGCAATGCAATGATCTTTTCGAACGTTTTGTAAACATAGTAACTGCGCTCTTTCAAAATGTAAACAAACTTATTTTGGTATTGAAAAAAGATTGCGAAGGAGCTCTACAATAAGAAAAAGAAAAGATTGCGAAGGAGCTCTACAATAAGAAAAAGAAAAGATTGCGAAGGAGCTCTACAATAAGAAAGATACAAAAAAAGATAAAAGAAGAAAAAAAACGAAGCGAATAAAGTTTATGAGGTAATCTATCTAATCTTCCGCTATTTAATTTGATTTGTTTAATTCGAAAGTTGAAAGTGTCTGTCTATCAAAAATTGAAAGTGTCTGTTTTATGATTTAGAGTCATATCGCAGAAAATTTGTGAGGCATAAACTTATAGAGAGGCAGTTGTAAAAACAGTTCAGAGTTTTGCTACAGGTAATTGTTAAACTATTGAATTATCTTCTTTTTTTTCATGAACCACATCGAAATGTGATAATGTTTGTTTATGATTTATAAAAAAGTATAAATATATATTCATAGTTGACGAATTGTTGGCATTGTTGGCATTGTTCAAAAACAGTTCAAAGTTTTACTCCAGGTATATGTTAAAATTGTCTTTTGTTTTTTCATGACACAACATTGAGTCTTTTTATTATTTGCTTTCTTTTATTTATTTGTTTTCTTTTCATTCAGGGTTGGGAGTTTGTTAATCTACAATTTGGTAGTTATATTTTCTTATTTCTAAATCTGTTACTGTCCGTCATGTATAATATAGGGAGAGGCAATAATATTTTCCCTGGTGTTCAAGCAACTTTTAGGAATGGACAATTTGTATTGCAACCTCCTGATCAACAGCAAATTCGATCAGTAATCCAACGTAGGTTTGCACATGAAGATGTCGCTATTGCGCGACGTCGAGAAACGCAAGGCAATAATATTTCTCATGATATTTCTGAGAATGAGCGCCGCAGGAATCACGATGCAGAAACACGCGTTCAGTATCGTCAAAAGGAAGATGCTGATGAGAGATAAACTAGGCGGAATAGAAATATGCAACGTATGCGGACTAGACGCGCTACAATAGGTTTGCATTGTGCTGCACGTCAACCTGATCAATTGCCTGAGCAACATTACTTAGGACTAATGGACAAGGTTTGTCAACGCTGTAGTGCTTAAATGTTTGCCGATGAAAGTAATTTCAAATGTTGTCATAATGGTAAGATACACCTTAATGACATTAATTACCCTAATGATCTTAAAGATCTTTTAGTAGGTAATACAAATCAAGCAAAGAACTTTCAAGAAAATATTCGAAAGTTTAATAGTTCTGTCGCTTTTGCGTCGATGGGTGCAAAGATGGCTGTACCACCAGGTCGAGGACCACCTGTCTTTCGAATTAATGATCAGGTATGTCACCGTACAGGGAATCTGCATCCGTCAGAAGGAGTTCCTCCATCATATGGTCAGTTGTACATTTATGATGGGATGGATGCATTCAATGAAAGAATGGCAAGACCTGAAAATCAAGGTTGTTCGCCTGAGGTAATGCAAAATTTGCAAGACATCATTATTAGAGAAAGTCCTTACGCTGCTGCATACAAATACATGAGTGAGGTAGAAGCTGTGGAATTACGGCTTGCCTAAGAGCAAAATCGCCAACCATCTTTGGTAAAATTTTAAGTTATTAATCAGTAATCTTTGTAGGTTTTTTTAAAATCATTTATTTTCAAAATCTTACATTTTAAAATTTAGGTTAGAATGCACCTAAGGAGTGGTGGCGATCGGCGGCGGTACAATCTACCACACCATGATGAAGTAGCAGCTGTTTTTGTTGGTGAAGATGGTGCACCACCTGCCTTTCGGGATATTGTTGTTTATCCTCGAGACAGACCATTGCAATGTCTACCAACAAATTCACCACATCTGGATCCAATGGTTTATCCAGTCTTTTTTCCAAGGGGAGAGTCTGGATGGACTATAGATATTCCTCATGTAGCTGAATATGCTACAGGTAGTCGGTGCCGCACAACTGCACTACAATATTATACTTATAGGTTTTCATACAGAAATGATTTTAATCCCATCTTAAAAGGTAAAAGATTATTTCAACGATTCGCGGTTGAATGTTACTGTAAGGTTGAATCTGAACGTCTCAACTATATTCGGAAAAACCAAAAAGTGTTACGTGTTGAGCAATATCAAGGGTTGATTGATCATCTTGCCAATGTTGCAGGAAATAGAGGTTTAAATGCAGGCAGACCTGTGATATTACCATCGTCTTTTCAGGGCAGTCCAAGAGCTATGCAACAAAATTACCAAGATGCAATGGCTATGGTGACTAAAATGGGAAAACCTGATTTGTTCTGCACTTTTACATGTAATCCAAATTGGAAGGAAACTACCGAAAATTTAGATAATGAGCCTGCACATTATCGACCTGACTTGGTTGCACGTGTATTTAATTTGAAATTGAAAGCACTTTTAAATGATGTCATAAAAAATGGTGTATTGGGAAAAACAATTTTTCACCTTTATGTGATTGAATTTCAAAAGCGTTCTTTACCTCATGCACATATTCTTATTCATTTAGCACAAGAGGATAAGTTACAAAATGCTGATGATGTTGACAGCTTGATATGTGCTGAAATCCCTGATCCAGATGAGGAGCCAGAACTACACAACATCATCAAATCGTGTATGATACATGGTCCATGTGGGATTTACAATGAAACTTCTGTTTGTATGGGAGATGATGGCAAAGATTTTCCCAAATCATTCTGTGATTCAACACAAATGAATGTTAATGGCTATCCTTTGTATCGCAGACAAAATAATGGTCGAACTGTGAGGGTTAAAAATGTAGATTTAGATAATCGATGGGTAGTTCCATACTGTCCTTGGTTATCAAAGAAATATAATGCGCATATAAATTTGGAGGCCTGTACTTCTATAAAAAGTGTTAAATATTTATTCAAATACGTATATAAAGGACATGATCGAGCGCATGTTGAAATTAACGAACAATTGCAATATGATGAAATTAAAACTTTTCTAGACGCTTGATATGTTAGTGCACCTGAAGCTCTGTGGAGAATCTTTGAGTTCTCCATGCATGAGAAATCACACTGTATCAAAAGATTGGCAGTGCATTTGCCAGATCTTCAACGAGTTTATTTTCAACCTGGTGAAGAGTATGCAGCTGCTGACAGGGCATCTATGAGAGACACTCACCTCACAGCATGGTTTAAATTGAATGTTGAAGATCCTGATGCCCGACAATATCTGTTTCCTGACATTCCATATCATTATGTATTTCATGATAAGGAAAAAAATGGAAAGCAACAGATAAAACATATAAGCCAATAATTGCTCGGCTATACAATGCAAGACCAGCAGAAGGAGAAAGATTTTTCCTTCGTGTTTTATTGCTTCATGTTCCCGGTGCCACATCATTTGAGTATTTACGCACGTTCAATGGGGTTGTTTATGATACATTTCGTGAAGCATGTATTGCAAGAGGTCTTCTTCAAGATGATGACGAATGGCACAATACATTGGAAGAGGCATCTACATTCCAAATGCCACAACAATTGAGGCAACTGTTCGACACGACACACTGTGAGCACATTGCCTGTTACTCAAACTGAGCAAAAGGTTTTGGGATGTATCGATAACATAATCAAACAATTTGGTATGTCCTTAACCCAATTAAACCTTCCTGAGTTAATTGAACAAATTGACGAGGAAGAGGTTGATGTAAACTTATACATTGACCAGACACAGCAGGTAAGGCCTCTGCTTAATGAGCAGCAGGTGGCTGTGGCTGATGCAATATTATCTGCTGTTTCAAATGTAAAAGACGCTTTGGTACAACCTGATACATTGTTTTATCTTGATGGACCAGCTGGCACAGGTAAAACATTTACATATAACTATGTTATAGCAGCATGTAGGGCCAGAGGTTGGAAAGTCGCTACTGCTGCATATACAGGTATTGCAGCCACTTTACTTTCTGGTGGGTGTACATTGTGTTCATTATTTCGTTTGCCTGTTCCTGTTTTAGAAACCAGTGTTTGTAATGTAACTCCAACATCAAAACATGCTGAATACTTACGTAGTGTAGACCTGTTTCTCATCGATGAAGCGACAATGGTTTCCACTCATATTTTTCTTGCCATCGATCGATTACTTCGTGATGTTTGCAAAAACGATACTCTCTTTGGTGGTAAAGTGCTGTTATGGGGCAGAGATTTCCGTCAATGCTTACCTGTTGTAAAGAAAGCAAAACCCACTGATGTTATTGAGGTGTGTTTAACCAGTTCTGCATTGTGGGCTTCAGTGTCAAAATTCTCTTTAACTCAAAACATGAGAGCTAGACCTGAGGAGCAACAATTTTGTCAGTGGCTGTTGCAATTGGGTAATGGGGAATTACCATTTAAACAAGATGATCCTGCTAAAGGTGACATTGAAATTCCAGATTGCTGTGTCGTTTCTGAAAACACGTCGCTTTTTCCAGTCATGTATGACGGCCTGGAACCTCATCAATATGCTTCAACTGCTATTTTGACACCTACAAATGAGCAGTCATTAATAATTAATAATGAGGTGTTGGAAAGATTGCCTGGTGATCCAGTTTGCTAATATAGTGCTGATGAAGTTGATTGTGATGATGAGGACGAGCGACAAAATTATCCGCTTGATTTTTTAAACAGCATCACACCATCTGGTATGCCTCCACATTGTTTGAAACTTAAAATTGGAGCAATAATTATGCTTTTATGAAATTTGAACATCAAGAAGGGTCTTTGCAACGGGACACGCTTGATTGTTCGGGAATTATCTCAGAATTTTATTAAAGCTGACGTTTTAACAGGGTCAGCTGTTGGAGAGACAATTTTCATACCTAGGGTACAATTTTCACCCTCTGACACAGGTATGCCTTTCACTTTGAAACGCAGACAACTGCCGATTCGTTTGGCTTATTCTTTCACTGTTAACAAGAGTCAAGGTCAAACATTTGAAAAAAATGGTTTGTTTCTACAACGACCGTGTTTTTCACATGGTCAGCTATATGTAGCCTGTTCTAGGGCAAAGGCATTTGATAATGTTAAAGTCAAAGTTGCTGCCACAGGTAAACAAGGCTATATCAATGGGAAGTTGTATACACAGAATGTTGTCTTCCCACAAGTTTTACAGTAAACTATTTATTTATATTTATATTTATAGTTTTTCTGTCATTAATTTATTGTGTTTAATTTTTAACACTTCCTTATTTGACAGTCTGTGCCCTTTTGTTAGTTCAGTAACATGTGTATTATTGTGACGGATGTGATGGATGATTGATTCACTGTGTATGGTTTCCCTCTGTGCAACCTTCTCGGTGTGATATTTATTCTATCCGCCTGGTGGTTCGTTAATGCTGTTTATAGTAGAACTACCGTCTCCATTTTTTCTGATATACGATGACTGTTCCTTAAGGTGCCAGCTGTTAACTGCTATATTTAATACTGAAGAAATGTAATCAACTTATATCGCATGATATGTTCATTTCTTCTTTAGGTGGAGTACAAGTCCCATTGACTTACCTTCCCGTCGTGTACTCTGTTACCATGAGTTGCGCATGGAAAATCGAAAACTTCCATAGGCAATTCATGAACCAAAAGTCAGGGCAAATCTTGATGATGGTCAATAATTATTGTCAAAATCATTGTAATTTTAGAATTTACGATAATGTTTTTATTCTATTTTAGTATCTAAATAATAGACCACTAAAAAATGGCAGTGCCACTTAAAGACACAATTAAGTTAAACAGTTTTACTTTCAAAAATATTTTGCAAGGGTTTTCGTGGCTAATTATATACACATTTTACATTTTAGTATTCGAGAAAGCCGTTGTCGAAAGTATGGTTTGCTATTTTTATGATATCCTATAATGTGACATTAACATGCAAACGAAATGTAGATCTAAAATAAAAGTGTGACACACTTACGCGCATTTATCCCGCTGGTACATTTATTGAAAAATATCTGCGAAGGAGTGTATTTCTATAGAATTCTACAAACAATTTCACTAAAAATGCTCTCCCTCACAGTGACTTTTTGACAATTTTGCCCACTGGTAATTAATGGTTGCTTTACTTATTTAGACATGGATCAGTTGGAAAGAAAAAAAGGAGGTATGTAACTTAAGCAAAGGTCTTTTCCTGTAAATCCTTTTAACACCTTGATGGAATTTGAATAAGGAGATTATCTATTCACTTGATAAACTTTATGTGAATATCTCTTCATTAGTTTCATATTAATATTTTAGCAATTAAAAAGGTGAAAAGGCCACAGCCTGTGGTAAATGCAGTCCAAAAACACGACATTGGTAAGATTTCAATATGGCTGAGTACTATTCCTCTGTCAATTTGACACTATTTATTTCGCGAATTTATAAATTTAAATTTAAAAGGGTGACTTAAACAATTCGAAATTCACAGTGAATGCATATGTTTGTTATAAATAGGAACATGATAATTTCGAGGCCTTCTTCAGTTCACTCCTTCATTTGTTATGTTTTTTAGTTGTTGACAGTCAAAAGCCTTCCGGCAGCACTAGCAGTAAGTTTTTGAATTTATAAGCAATATTTATCAACACTTTTTAGTTCATTTAATTGCCTACTTTACTCAATCATGTGTACATAAAGAAACTATATATTTTCAGATATAATGGATGTTGATGAAACTGGGAAAAACAGTAAGATTTTATTTCTAGAATCAAATATCATCTATTATATTCGGTAAATTATTACTTTTTATTGATTTTGTTTAGAATTAACGTTTGTAGATTTCGCGAAAATTTTAACATTTGAAGTTCAGAAAAGTGAATTATCATGAAAAATAAAAAATGGCTGATGAGCAATGTGAATCCAGTAGTACTAAAAACACTAAAAACCCCTCCAGAAACAAGAAATTGAGTTTAGAAGAAGTTCTTGAGGCTGTATTGGACTCATCAGATGAATTGAGTGAAGAAAGTGATGTTTATTGTGGAGATAGCTCTCTAGATGAAGATGACAGTGATGGTGATGATGAAATTCCACCGGTGCAAAATGATTCAAGAGAAGCTTGTTACAGAGATAGTTTACTATTACATGATGTAAGTTATTACTAATTTGATTATACTTATCCATTATTCGGTATTTCCACAATACTCTAAGTATAAAATACAATTTTCTTGTTTGTAGGCCGGGCTTCAGGATGACGAAAACTTCAATGACAACAACAGTGATACTGAAAATGAAAGTAGTCAAACTGCAAACAGCAATACCAACAATGATGATCAATCAAATTATCATTCTGAATATGAATCTGATTGTGAAAGTGTCGATGATAGCAGACAGGGGTGTGGATCCAGTCGAGGCCGTGGCCAGCCTCGTGGTGGCAGAGGTCGAGGACAAGGACGAGGAAGAGGACGAGGAAGGGGTCAAGGACGGGGACGTGGACGTGGTGGAGGAGTACAAGGAAAAGGTAAACCAGATGGTAATCCAAATTGGAATGACATTGCAGGAGATACTAACTTTGTCAATGTCAACGCAGATGTCCCATTTCTTGAGTACACTGGCCCGAGTCGGCAAGCTACATTACCAGAGACTCCATTGCAATTCCTTGAGTTATTTTTCAGTCAAGAAATTTTCCAACAGCTTGCTGAACAAACAAACTTATATTTTGAACTTTTGAAAGCAAAATCAAATAAACCACTGAAATTCAAGAAAACTAATACTGCAGAGATTATGGCTTTTCTGGGTATAAAGGTTGCCATGGGTATCGGGAAGCTACCATCGTACGATGACTATTGGGCATCAGGTTTTACTCGCATGCCATGGTTTTCTTCGATTATGTACCGTAACCGTTTCAGAGAACTGTCCAGGTATTTTCACCTTGTTGATAACAAAGCCACTGTGGATAAAGATGACCCCAATTTTTCAAAGCTATACAAACTTGGTGGCTTGGAAAAAAAACTTGCGCAATCATTTTCTGAGCATTACCACCCTGGAAGAAATCTAAGTATCGACGAGCAGATGGTTGGAATGAAAAGTAGGGTCAGCTTTATCCAGTACATGCCAAAAAAGCCAAAGAAATTTGGCATAAAAATCTGGCCATCTGTGATGCAGAATCCTCTTATTGTGTCAAATTCCAAATATACACCGGAGCTTCCGACAACGGTGCAGAACGTGGATTAGCACAAAGGGTAGTATTTGATCTCTTAGAAAGCTACCTCGACAAAGCCTACCATCTGTACGTAGATAATTTCTACACTAGCCTAAAGTTGATCAAAGATCTGGAAGTCAGAAGAACTTACGCATGTGGAACTTTTCGTACAAATCGGGGTGAATTTCCAAAAGCCTTCAAGGAAGCGGCACTTGATGTCGAGAACGCGGTATACCTGAGGATGAATAACATAATAGCGGTTCACTGGAAGGATAAGAGGGACGTGTTTGTAATGTCTTCTCTGCATGGCAATCAAGAGGATACGATTCAGAGGTACCGTGGAGATGTAAACAAACCAGTCATGATCCAGGATTATAATATGCAGATGGGCGGCGTCGACAAGTGCGACCAACGTTTGTCCTACTATAGTCTCAATCGAAAGAGTAATAAATGGTGGAAGAAAGTTTTTTATCGGTTATTAGAAATTTCCATCATCAATAGCTTAATCCTATTCTACAAGAAGTATCCTGAATTAGGAAAGAAAAAGAATTCACACAAAAAATTCAGAGAAATGCTAGTCCACGAATTAGTACAGCCTCACTTGGATGAGCGGTCAGGCAAAAATATCGAGCAGAGAGGTCGTCCTTGTCAACAGCCTGCACTAGTTTCAAAAGTTGATGTTGATCATACTACTAGACTTGCAGGAAAACATTTTAGGACAACAAAATTTCCTAGAAGAAAGTGTTGTATGTGTGGATACCGAAAAAATCCAACAACCGGTAAACGTTCCGATAAGAAAACCAAAGATTTTTGTGAAAAATGCCAGAAATATATATGTGAGAACTGTTTTGAGGAGTTCCACACTAAAAGCTTCATCTAACAATACTGTATCTAGCTGATTTTCGTCAAAGAGTTTATTTGTATGATTATTCTACCATGTTGACATTATATTTCAATATTCAGGATTTTCTTATGAAATTTTCGCATTTTTTGGGTGTCAGTATTTTTCAAATAACTTTGGAAGTTTTCAAGCAAATTTAAAAATTTTTTTTCCTATGATCACTGTTACATTTGGCTATATTTTTGGAGAGTTTTAGAGTGCTAGTTGAAACCACTGCTCCTACAGAAGAATCTGAACTTGAAATTTATTTTTATTTTTTGATTTTCAAAATTTTTTGTTGCTAGGCAACCAAAGCTTATTGCCAGGGAAACAATTTTTAATTTTTTTCTTTTTAATTTATGAAATCTACTACTTTAGTGCTTTCAGAAAATATATAGTTTTATATGGTTATATCTAACAGAAAAAGATTTACAATCAGTTCAATTGACCTATGTATAGAATAACCACAAAATCGTAAAATAATTCCGGCACCCAAAGGGTTATGGATGTTGATGAAACTGGGAAAAACAGTAAGATTTTATTTCTAGAATCAAATATCATCTATTATATTCGGTAAATTATTACTTTTTATTGATTTTGTTTAGAATTAACGTTCGTAGATTTCGCGAAATACCGCAAGGAGCATCCGGGCTCCAAATCGGAAGCAGCATTTCGGGTCTGGTCCCGGAATGGTGGTCGGGACCGACCCGACTACGTTTATAAAAAAAAAAAAAATAAAAATAAAAATAACAAAAATTTATTAAAAAACATTATTAAAATTCTTAATAATTCTACGCTGTAAGAAACAATGCAGTGTAAGAGAATAGAATAAGAGTGTAGGAACAGTTTAGAACAACAGTATTTTTTATTTCAAGCGCATTCTTACAGCGTAGAATTAGTTTATACAGTTTATTTATTATTTTTAGTTATTTATAATATATGTTTTGTTATCAATCCGTTGTCTTTTTTTAGTTTAATTGTTACGATTCACTAAAACTTTAAGTCTTTTCCTATTAAATTCATAACCCGATAGAATAACCCGATAGAAACATTAGATTATGCTGGACCTTTATAGTCTTCAACCACCTTAAATGATAAGTTAAAACTGAGTTCTCATTGTAGCTTTTCTTCTCTGATAAGATTCGATTCAAACTGAAAGATCTTTTATGATAGATTGGATTTAACATACCATCGACATCATCTATGACGCAGTTCACTGCCGATATTGTATGGAATGAATAACTTGCAATGTCAGTTAAACTTGAGATCTTACTAGCATAAATTTTTTCATTATACTTAGCCTTTCGCTGTGGTTCAGCTCACATCGATTAAAACCCGTAAAAAATTTTTTACACGGGTTACTAGTTTTACCTATCGGTTTTTAAACATTTTGATTGCTCAAAAAAAAAAAATTCACCCGTGTCAGACAGTCAGGCAAGAGTTAGTGGCAAACTGAACATATGCTGCCATGTTCTGCCACTGCTGCTTTTTGTCCAAAATGTTTAATCAGTAGTTTCTTTGTATTTAGTTGATGTACTGTTTTCAAAGCCAAGTCAATGTGGAATATAAAACTAACAATAATGATAAAAACAAAACGTTATTCCTATTAGCTCATCAGCCAAAAAAAGTCACGTTCGAGTAGGGTTGCAATGTATTTGCTCGGACTCACGTCGCACACAAAAAAAGAAATAATTTGGCTCACAACTTAATCTACCATTTTGCATGATTTACAAACAAACAAATAAACAAACAAACAAACAAACAAACAAACAGACGGAGAATCAACTATTAAACAAAAACAGAATATCTGACAGACAGGCTTTGCTGTCTCCTACTCAGATAATTAATGAAACCTATGGTGTAGTAAACAGTGCTGCATTATTAACATGAACTATGCAAGTAAACAAGAAAAAGAATAGTGAAATGTCTGATGGGGTAAGACTATTAATGGCATCAATTCAGCATGATTTGAATTCGCCTACTTCAGCACCACAGCCGAACAATAAAGATCCTGATATGTTCTTTTGTTTGAATTCATACGAGGTTCAAGAAATGACTAGCATTTTGAAAGTAATGCAAGTCACTAGTGAAATGCATGAAGATGCTAATGAGTTAACATTTTGTTCATAATATTTTCATTGGCATAGCATATTTCTTTTGTTATCTGCCAGATTAGTTACATAACTTTGTTAAAGTTATGCATATGCATATACAGATGAGTCATTTACAGCAAGACTTAAAGTGACCAAAAGTTCCAGGTTAACATGTGCCTTCCAACAGCAGTACCAAAGTGAATGAGTATTTCTAAATGAAGTGTTTGGACCAATTGAAGAATCAATTATCAAAAGCTACCTTAAGGGAAGAAACTGTTTGCGGATTAATGAAATTTTTTGCATATGACAATGACAAATTTTTGCAGAATTTTTTTGAGGGAAAAGTTCTCACAGCTGCTCTTCGCGAAAAAACCCATCTTGTCAGTTGGTTGCTTACAAACATGCCCAGGACTGGAAGCAGGTTTGAGTCTGCAATCCAAAGAACAAAGATGGCGTCGATGCGTACAGACGTACTCTTGGTAGTGGCAGTACTTTTTGTGGTTTTTTATCTAAAAAACTGGGTTACTGGTTTAAAAATGATTACAAACGATATCGAGCACACTTTTACAAGAGACACTTTGAGAAAATGCTTTTCATATTTGGGAAGGAGAAATGAAAAGAAACCTATTTGTTTAATCAAGAAACTTTTGATTTGTCTACTTTTGATAAGCTGTGGAGATATTGAACAATGTCCTGGACCAGCAACCTACTCTGAGAGTCTTAGAAACATTTGCAATTCACGTGGCATGAAAATTGCACACCTAAACATACAAGCCATTACAACATCTTATAATGGAATTTGTCACTTGCTTGGAAATAACCCTAATATTGACATCCTAACGTTGTCGGAAACTAATCTCAAATCCCAGACTGAGCATAACAGTGAGATATTCAAAATTGAAGGATACTTGTTTGAGAGATTAAACAGGAAGAACGGACCTTGGGGTGGCGTTGGCATGTACATAAAAGAAGGCATAAACTATAAACGTAGGGATGATTTAGAACGTAACTGTATCGAAAGCTTATGGATAGAAATTTTCATCAACAATGCTAAAAGTCTCCTCATGACGTCACTGTATCGACCTCCAAACGATTCCAAATATCTTGCAAAGAATTTTGATGAGCAGTTTAATGACCTATTATTGAAGGTGTCAAAAGAGAAAAAAAGAAGTCATTATTCTTGGTGATCTCAATAATGATTATCTTGTAAAGAGCAATAATGACAATGTGAAAAATATTTTAACGATTCATGGGTTCAAACAACTAATTACTAAACCAACCCGTGTTACAAAGACCTCAAAGACACTTATCGATATAATAGCTACGAACAAAGAGAATATTTAAAAAACAGATGTAATTCCTGTTTCCCTTAGCGACCACGATATGGTAATTTGTATCCGCAAACTGAACCATACGAAATACAAAACAAGATACGTTGGATGTCAAAATTAAGCGTGATATGGACCGTCAAGATAAAGTCTTAAGAAAAGCCCGAAAGTCTAGATCAGATGCAGACTGGAGATTGTATAAAAAACTTTGAAACTTTTGCAATAACCGACTGAGAACTGCACGTAGGAACTACCACCGCAACATGCTGAATGAACATCGTCTTAACGCGAGACCCGACCAAAGCTAAAGTCAACTCGTTGCAAAAAAGTAACTGCAATGCAAAATCGTTCGGTTCTTTCTTCTCAACAGCAGTATCAAAATTGAAAAAATCTCATTTTCTCCTCGCTAATCTTGTATGGAGAGTTCCAAAGTACGACAGAGGCATTGATAACTTGCCACCTGGAATGTTGAAGGATGCGGCTACTGAAATCGCCCCAGCACTTACTTATATAATCAACTTATCGATCGAGACAGCTAACCATATGGAAAACAGCTAAAGTGACACCTGTACATAAATCTGGCAATACCTGTGATAAAGCCAATTATCAACCAATATCAGTTTTGGTTATTATGTCAAAAATATTTGAAAAAGCTGTTCACAACCAGTTGAAAGAATACCTTGACCAAAACAAACACTTGTCCAATAGACAATTCGGCTACCGTGCAAATAGATCTACAGAAACTGCTTCCCCTTTATTCTTAGATAGCATCAGGAGAGATATTGACCAAGGCAAGTTGGTGGGCGCAGTCTTTATGGACCTAAGTCGTGCCTTTGACACACTCAGCCATTCCACGTTAATTGCTAAACTGAAATCATACGGAATCAGCGGAAATGAGATTACCTGGCTTAACGATTACCTTTTTCTAAGGAAGCAGATCATCCAAATCGGAAACGAGCTTTCACCGGAATACACCGTGTCAACTGGAGTTCCACAAGGGTCACTGTTAGGACCTTTGTTGTTTTTGATTTATTCTAATGACTTCCCTAACTGTATAACTCATTCAAATGTTATTATGTATGCGGACGATACAGTAATCTACTTTGCCCACAAAGACAAAGCGGTTATTGAAGAATGTCTCAACTCGGATTTCATAGCAATTTCAAAGTACCTTGAAGAATCCGAACTAGTCATCAACTTAAAAAAGAGCAAAACGGAATCTGTGCTCTTCGGCACATCCATCAAACACAACAGGATATCCGAACCTCTCAATATCAAGTATCAGAAAAGCACCACTAACTCGTATATATATATCTTGGCAACCATATCGACCCAACCGTGAATCTGAGTCAAAACTTTGAAAAACGATGCAAAAAAGCTTCTGGCCGTGTCCGACTGCTGCAAAGAGTTCGAAAATACCTGACTAAAGAGGCAGCTGAAAAGGTTTTTAACTTGATGATAGCACCTTCATTAACTTATTGCTGCTTAGCAAAACTTCAACTCACGCAAACTCAACAGTCTTCTCTACAATCAATCGAAAGGCGTGCTTCGCGAAAAATTTATGGTACAGAAAACGATAAAAAGATAACATCGATTTATCATAAAAGAAATGTCAAAGCATGTCTTACAGTACGGAACTGTAATGATGAAAATGTATGTAGCCCTCAAATTTCCTTATAAACGGCTCATACAACTTGGAAAAGATTCGAGGTCACAACCTCTGGTGTGCAGTCAGTTTTACATCAGTGTGACAATAACTATTTTTCAGGTTTTTCATTATGTGTTACTTATTTATTTTTTAAAACCAATGGTTGATCAGTACAACAATACACTCAAAACGTAGGAAGTCTCAGTCAGACAGTCAGCAAAGCGTTAGGATACAACACAGGCAAACTGAACAAGCCACCATGTTATGCCACCACTGCTTGTTGTCAAAAATGTTTAATCAGTTGGTTTCTTTTTATCTAGTTGATGTACTGTTTTCAAAGCCAAGTCAACAGTAGTCCTTGGAATATAAAATTTATAATAATTTTAAGAAAAAAAACGTTATTCCTATTGGTTCACCAGCCCAAAAAAGTCACGTTCGATTGGGGTTGCAATTTGTTTCACACTGACGTCGCACACAAAAAAAGAAATAACTTCGCTCACAACTTAATCTACCATTTGACTCCATCTGACTTCATGGATGATTTAACCGCAGCTAGAAAGATGAATGAACTGGTGTTTTGGGGGTGATTTTGTGCACAGTTGGTCCTCACTTTGGCTACTATCGGAAAGCGTAAAAATCCTGGTTGATAACCAAAGAAAAGTTTGAGATCAGCCGCCAGGAAAACTTTCATAACCAGCCAAGTAAACATTATTGAAAGAAAAAGACATCTGGTTCTCAATCAAACATGGCCCACACATGCAAGAAAACGTGAGTTTGTTTCGCTCCACACATCTAGTGGCAATGGCAACCTTGTTGAACAACATGTGCAATGGTGTTTGTATTGAGCCACCCCTCACTGGAGAGAAATTCATTGGATCACCGACAAATTTTTCAGATGATAACCGGATGGGTTACATACCCTTATATTGAAAAAGGGCAATCGTCCTGCTTCCCAGAAACCCCATGCTTTAATATCCAAACGCAAAGCAAAGCCTAAAAAGTTGTATGAACTTAATGTGAAGGAGAAAAAGAACTGCTGAATACGGATCATTCACACCTCTTGTTTTCTCAGCCTCAGTATATGAACCTTACACAAGCCCATTCGAAAACAAATAAATACGCATACTACTAACCTTTTTTTCGTTCTGCGTTTTCAAGTCATTTTTAGAAAATACGTGCGATTTGTAGTACCATTGTTTTCGACATTTTATACAATCCTTTGCGCTGTCACACTCTTGAGTCTTTTATATCATTTAAACTTAATTTTAACTTGTTAAACTTGATAAAGTTATGTAAAATATCGAAAATTCATTGTAAAAAAATGTGTTTTAATTTGTTCACCTGTATGTAATTCGAACACAACACACACACTAGACATGTGTCTATTTCAAAAAAGAAAATATGTATATAGTCTGTAAGAGTCTCAAGAATATTCTTGTTCGTGCCAAACTGCCAAAATTAGAGTCAAGAAAAGAATGTGGAGGAAATCCCTGGAGGAAATCCCCGTTTGTTAAAGAGGCTAGCAATTTCTCAGATAAAAGTGGAAAGAAATTAGATCTAAAAATGTGAACTGTAATTCTATTTTGTCACCTGTAAAACTTGTTGCATCTGGGTAATACGGGTCTTAGGCAATTAGTAAGTAGTCGAGGGAAATTTCTTTAGTTTTAGTATTTACATTTTTTTATGATTGAGTTATTTTTGTGTGTCATTGACTTGACTTGATGGGTCATAAAAGCTTGGTGAATAAGGGGCCCATTTTATGCTGCAAAATATTCTCGTTTTTGATGTGTATATGGTATTTATGTGGTTTCATATTTAATCACTCCTGTAGAGGTATGTGTTTCATTTCATGCAATGTAGAGATTTCAAAAATGAAAAAATTTCGGCCCCTCGATGCCCACCATGGGGGCGTCGTGCACTTGTAAACATAGTGCAACAAAGTGCACTTGTAAACATAGCAGAAACTCAATCTTTGGAAACAAAAACCGTGTTAGCATGAAGTGATTGGAAAAATCCCTGCATTTTTGTAATGTTATTCAATGTTTGGTTTTGTATGTCTGGGTAAACAGTTCTGTGTTATATATTGTGTGTTATATGTTCTGTGTTATATTTTTTTACATTAAAGTTACTTCTCTTCTGCATATAAATATATATTCTGAGACGTATTGCTATTTGTTTCTGTTTTAAATCTTCTGAATATAAGAAATGAATTAAAAAATGCTAATCTTATTATACTAATTCGCGTTGTGTGTCACACTTTTATTTTAGAGAGTGACATATTTGTTTTTTTTCACGGTCAAATCCTTCTTATTTTTTCCCTTTTTGTCGTAAAACCACGTAGAAGTGATAGACACTTTTTTTATGTTACGTAATCTACGTAACCTAAGTGTGACGTTTCTTTCGGGAGACCAATACAATGCGCATAAAACTGCGTAGAGGCCGAGAGACACTTTTTTAAAGTTACGTAATCAGTATACACGTCCACAGGTATACGTAATCGAAGTGTAACGTTTCTTTCGGGAAACCTGTACAATGCAATTTTTTGATTGACGTTATGCTTTTGAACCAATCAAAATTGTTTTCCAGAATCGGGCAAACTATAGCAACCAATTCGTTTAGAAAGTAAACAAATTTGATAATTTGTTTTGAGTGCAGCAGCTACGCGAGTGAAACAAAAGAATTAAAAAAAAGAACAATAAGTATTGTTTATATTTAATTGAAAAATACGTCAACGAGGTGAGATCTGTTTATTTGTTTTCATTACGACTGTTTTTCCAGTCTTTTTAATGGAACATTCATCCAGTTTCGTCTGTCTGTTCTTAGTTCCCCTACATTGTTTGGGAAAGAACTGTTAGTTTAGCCACTGTCAGCATCTTCTATCTGCATTCATTTTATTTGTTCATTTTATTTGTTGTTGTTAGGGTTGTCGTTGTACGTTAGTTTTGCTGCGCACAGACTACGCCAACGAAGTGAGATCTGTTTATTTATTTTCAGTTTAATTTAAAAATGGTAAACTTTACGAGGGACGGTTTTTCCAAACTTTATAAGTTGAATGAACTTTTGTGTTATGTTCATTTTTCCTCTACAGTGTTTGGGAAAGAACTATTTGTCAGTTTGGCCGTGGTTAGAACCCTTTGTTTATGTTTTTAACCTATTACTTTTCTAACGTGTTTTCTATCTGCATTCCAAGTTCGTCTTTTGTACGTTATAATTTTTGCCAGTTTATTTTCAAAAGACTTGAGTTCTTAGATAGAAAGGTTTGTTGAAGAATATTTATCATAGTTTTGACTATTTCTTTATATTTCGTATTAGTCAGTTTGCTTCTGCTTCTGCCTAGATTTGTGTTGCTTATTCACAGTGGGTAGCTATCTCTTTCTTTTTGTTGTTTTAGTGTTTCTGAACTGTGATGTTTAATATAAGAGGCACTAATATTATTCCTGGCTTCCAAGCAGTTTTTAGGAATGGCCAGTTTGTGCTCCAGCCACCTGATCAGCAGCAAATACGCTCTGTTATTTAGCGTCAGCATGCACACGAGGATGTGGCTGAGGCAAGGCGTCAACAGCTTCAGCAAAACATTAATATCCAGCCACCAGATATTCAGGCAGATAATGAACGTCTTAGAATCAATGATGCCGAAAGACAAGCTCAGCATCGTCTAATAGAAGGTGATGAGCAGAGATTAGCTCGGCGAAATGCAAATATTCATCGCATGAGGGCTAGACGGGCTAATCTACCCTTGCATCGTGCTGCTCCGCAAGACCAACTACCTGAGCTACATTATCTTGGTGCCATGGACAAAAACTGTCAATTTTGTGGTGCCAAGATGTTTGTTGATGAAACTAATTTTAAGTGTTGTCACAATGGTAAAGTTCATTTAGATAACATTTATTATCCCAATGACCTTAAAGATCTTTTAGTAGGTGTTAATAATCAAGCAAAGAACTTTCAAGAAAATATTCGAAAGTTCAACAGTTCGGTTACTTTTGCTTCTATGGGTGCAAAATTGGCTGTACCGCCAGGTCGTGGTCCACCAGTTTTTCGTATCAATGGCCAGGTATGTCACCGAACAGGTAATTTACACCCACCGCCAGGTGTTCCTCCATCATATGGTCAACTATATATTTATGATGGTATGGATGCATTCAACGAGCGAATGGCAAGACCAGAAAATCAAGGTTGCTCCCCCGAAGTCATGCAAACTTTGCAAGATATCATTTTACAGAAGAGTCCTTATGCAGCTGCTTATAAACACATGAGTGAGGTAGAAGCAGAGGAACTGCATCGCGCAAATGAACAGAATCGCCAACCATCTAATATATCTATATATACTAAATACTGATCTTTCAACTGCTTTTGATAATTTGCTTTTGATTTTCAGGTTAGAATGCACTTGAGAAGTGGTGGTGACAGGCATCGATACAACCTACCTCATCATGATGAAGTAGCTGCTGTTTTTGTTGGTGAAGATGGTGCAACACCATTGGCTCGAGACATTGTTTTTTACCCTCGAGACCATTGCAGGATTTGCCTGTTCATTCACCTAATCTTGATCCAATGGTGTATCCTGTATTTTTTCCAAGAGGAGAGTTGGGTTGCAGTTCTGACATTCCTCACGTAGCAGAATATGCAACAGGCCAGCATTCTCGTACTACCATGTTGCAATATTATACTTATAGGTTTGTATTTAGAGATGCTTTTAGCCCCATCTTAAAAGGTAAAAGGTTACTTCAACAATTTGCTGTAGATTGTTATTGCAAAGTTGAATCTGACCGTCTTAATTATATTCGACGAAATCAGGGTAATTTCCGGGTTGAGCAATATCAAGGGCTCATTGATTATCTTGAAAATGTTGCAGAAAACCGTGGCCTTCAAGCGGGCAGACCAGTGATTCTTCCTTCTTCTTTTCAGGGTGGTCCAAGGGCCATGCAGCAAAATTATCAAGATGTTATGGCCATGGTAACTAAAATGGGCAAACCGGATTTGTTTTGCACATTTACCTGCAATGCAAAATGGAAGGAAATCACGGAAAACTTAGATAATGAGCCTGCACATTATCGTCCTGATTTGATAACACATGTTTTCAATTTGAAATTAAAAGCACTTTTGGAGGGCATTAATAAAAATGGTGTCTTGAGGAAAGCCATTTCCCATTTGTATGTTATTGAATTTCAGAAGCGTTCTTTACATCATGCTCATATTCTTATCCATTTAGCACAAGAGGACAAACTGCGTAATGCAGATGACATCGACAGCTTAATTTCTGCTGAAATACCAGATCCTGAACAGGAACCTGAACTTCATAATATCATCAAGACATGTATGATTCATGGTCCCTGTGGGAATGCTAACACTAATGCAGTTTGTATGGGAGATGATGGCAACTGCACCAAGGATTTTCCAAAGTGATTTTGTGAAGCACCCCAAATGAATGCAAATGGGTATCCACTGTATGGTAGACGTAACAATGGCCGTACAGTGAGACTAAGAAATGTGGACTTAGATAATCAATGGGTAGTTCCGTACTGTCCGTGGTTGTCCAAGAAGTATAATGCTCACATCAATTTGGAAGCATGTACCACAATCAAAAGTGTAAAGTATCTCTTTGAATACATTTACAAAGGACATGATCGTGCTAATATCGAAATTAATGAACGTTTGGAACATGAAGAAATTAAAACGTTTCTGGATGCTCGATATGTCAGTGCACCCGAAGCATTATAGAGAATATTTGAGTTCTCTATGCATGAAAAATCGCATACTATTAAGCAACTAACTGTTCATTTACCTGATCGTCATCAAGTTTATTTTAGAGCTGGCGAAGAAGCGGAAGCTGCTGAAGGGGCATTGAATGATAGTCACCTTACAGCATGGTTTAATCTGAATGTAGTAGATCCTAATGCTCGACAGTATCTTTGCTCAGATATTCCGTATCGTTATGTCTTTCACGGCAAAGAGAAAAAATGAAAAATGAAAAAAAACATTTAAGCCTATAGTCGCTCGGTTATATAATGCACGACCGTCAGAAGGAGAACGATTTTTCCTTCGAGTTTTGTTGCTGCATGTTCCAGGTGCTACTTCATTCGAATATCTACGTACTTTTGATGGAGTGGTTTACGACACATTCTGAGAGGCGTGTACTGCCAGACATCTTCAAGATGACGAAGAGTGGCACAATATGTTGGAAGAAGCATCAACCTTCCAGATGCCTCAACAGCTTAGACAACTGTTTGTCACAATTTTGGATCATTGCGAACCCTCCAATCCTCTCGAGTTGTGGAACACATTCAAGGGGCATCTGTGTGAGGACTACACTCGAACATTGGCTGTTGCTCAAGCAGAGCAAACGGTTTTGGGTTACATTGATAATGTCTTAAAACAATTTGGTATGTCGTTAACACAGTTCAATCTTCCAGAGTTGGTTCAGCAGATCCCTGAGGAAGAACTCGACGTGAATATTTACATTGACAGGGCCCAGCAGGTAAGGCCTCAGCTTAACGAACACCAGTTAGTTGTTGCAGATGCGATTTTGTCTGCTGTTTCAAATGTGCGCAATGGATTAGCACAACTTGAAACATTGTTTTATCTGGATGGACTAGCTGGCACAGGTAAAACATTTACATATAACTATGTTATTACAGCATGTAGAGCCAGAGGTTGGAAAGTTGCTACTGCTGCATTCACAGGTATTGCAGCCACTTTATTATCTGGTGGTTGTACATTGCATTCCTTATTTCGTTTGCCTGTTCCTGTTTTAGAAAATAGTGTATGTAACATAACACCAACATCTAAACATGCAGAATACCTTCGAAGTATTGACCTGTTTCTGATCGATGAAGCCACAATGGTTTCTACACACATTTTCCATGCTATCGACAGGCTGCTTCGTGACATTTGCGGCAGTGACGCACTTTTCGGTGTAAAGGAACTTTTGTGGGGCGGAGATTTTCGTCAGTGTTTGCCAGTTGTGAAGAAAGCAAAACCAACTGATGTTATTGAAGTTTGCTTGACAAGTTCTGCTTTGTGGGCATCAGTGGTAAAGTACTCACTTACCAAGAACATGAGAGCCAGGCCAGAAGAACAAGAATTCTGTGCTTGGTTATTACAACTTGGTAATGGTGAACTGCCAACAAAACAAAATGAACCTGCTAAAGGCTCTGTCGAAATCCCTGATTGTTGCGTTGTTCCCCAAAACACGTCTATCATTTTGGTGATGTATGACGGATTGGAACCTCACGAATACGCCTCAACATCCATTCTGACACCAACAAACGAGAAATCATTGATCATTAACAATGAGGTGTTGGAAAGATTGCAAGGAGAGGCAGTTTGTTATTACAGTGCTGATGAAGTGGTATGTGATGATGAAGACGAGCCGCAAAATTATCCGCTTGATTTTCTGAACAGCATAACACCTTCCGGTATGCCTCCACATTGTTTTAAACTTAAAGTTGGGGCTATTATTATGCTTTTGAGGAATCTGAACATCAGGAAACGTCTCTGTAATGGCACCCGCTTGATTGTCCGCGAACTATCTCATAATTTTATTAAAGCTGAAGTTTTGACAGGGTCAGCAGTTGGAGAAATCATTTTCATACCTAGGGTTGAACTGTCACCTTCAGATACAGGTATGCCTTTTATATTAAAATGCAGACAATTGCCTATACGTTTGGCCTACTATTTCACTATTAACAAGAGTCAAGGCCAAACATTTGGTAAAATTAGTTTGTTTTTGCAGAGGCCGTGCTTTTCTCATGGTCAGTTATTTGTGGCATGTTCCAGGGCAAAGGCATTTGATAATGTGAAAATCAAAGTTGCTGCTACTGGGAAACAAGGTTATATCAATGGAAAGATGTATACTCAAAATTTTGTCTTTCTACAAGTATTACAGTAACTTAATTCTGTATATCTTTTGTTTTCATCTATATACTTGGTATGTGCAAAGAATTTGGATTATGAGTTTCAAAGATACCGGAAAAGTAAAAATATCAGTTTCCGGTTGTACATTGATCGTATCGTCACTCATTTGGGAGTGATTTGCATTGCAGTTGTTTAAAAGCAGCTTTTCTTCTATAGCGTCATGACTTTTATATTGTAGTATATACTGTTATGAGTTTTCCTATAGTGTCTGTTGCTCAACTGTTAATGATTGATATTATAGTGTTAATTTGTTAATTCACTGACATTTTCTTTGTTGCAATGCTAAATATGGATGTAAAGATATGCTTTTATAGTTACTTAATTATTTTGCCTAAAAAACAGTTTATTTCTGTATCTAAGTTTTTTAGGCGGAGTACAAGTCCCATTGACTTACGTTCACGTCGTGTACTCTGTTACCATGGGTTGTGCATGCATTCTTCTCTTGCATCTTAATTTTGTTTGTGGCAATAACAATTATATGAAAAGTTCTTGCATGCACCATCCATGAACCAAAAGTCAGCGCATTCATCCTTTTACCTTTGTGAAAATTAATTCTAAGTTGTTTCTTTTTTTAGTGAACTAAAAATTATAATAAAAATAAAAAATGACAGTGGCACGTGAAGATAAATGCTTTGTATATGTTTTTATACTGTTGTTTTTGAATACAAAATTAATTTTTCACTGTTTTATTTCAGGTCCTAATGTAACTGATGAAGCCAGTAAGTATATAGAGCTTTCCAATATATTGGAATTATTAAATGCAGTATAAATCCATGTGAGTATGTATTCTATTTTAGTGCTTCATGATGGAGTTCAAGAACCTGGTAAGTTTTCAAAATAAAACTGTAATTATAATAAAGTAAAAGAAAAGACGGTCTATTTATACCTTCTATATTTTAGAGAATGATGAAATAACACCCGAAGGTAAAAGGAATTGTTGCTTCAATAGAATACCATTAGTGTCATTTAGAATTACTATTGGTGAATATTAAATTACTCCTTTCATTTCAGAAGAGAAGGGTCTTCTGGGGGAAGGTAACTTCTTATTTTCATTCAGCCAAGTTTGGCTTATCAGTCATGTTATTGTAATTTCATTATATTTTATTCATAGGGAATGCTGCAGAAAATGGTTTGATATTATCTTTTTTAACATTTTACTTAAATACATGTATTTAACTTTGACAGATGAAGTGATTTATACTGTTTCTCTTGTTACCATTATAGTAACAACTTCTGTTGAAAATTTGAGAAGTAAGGATTCTTTCTCTAATACATGTTACCTCTTATCATGTTCACTATTGAAATATTTTTACTAATATTCTTTCTGTTTAGATGCTAAAGATCCCAGCAGTTGTGAGTTATAAATTGTTTTACATAAAACATCGTATTAGTCTGTTGATCTGTGAATGCACTTTGGCAGACGTAGTATTTATACTGTTTCTCTTTTATATTATAGCAGCAACATCTACCCAAAATTTGGAGAGCAAGGATTTTTTCCCTAATACAAAAATGTCTGATAGATATCAATTGAATTTATTCTTGGATATAATAATTCTCAGCCTTAATAGCACATTTTTAATCTGTCTATGTGGTAATTTCGTTAATTAATGCCTCGTTGTCTTTTTTAGAACAAAAGGAAGCTAAACAAGCTACCCACTGTAAGTAACACAAATATTTCTGTTAAAACTCAACTGAATTTGTTCTTGGAGATATTAATTCTCAGCGTCAATAGTATCTTTAATCTGTCTATGTAGTAATTCCTTTAATTGATACCTATTAATAATTAAATCTTGAATTATTACTAATCATTTTTGTTCTTACATTATAGTGACACGAAAGGAATTCCATACATACCGAAAAACCCACCCAGGACCGCGGTCTAACCGCTCGTTCTGGGTGTGGAAAAAATGGGGGGCGAGACCACGAGGGATTCGTCCCCCCTCAAAAAAAAAATCAAAAAAAAATATTCCAAAATATTCCGGATTAAACACACAGTATTTTGTTGAAAATGTTTATTTTAGGTAGTTGAGTTTTTATATGGTATGGAACTACCATACATAGAGCTGAAGCTTTTTCATTAAAGTTAATTTTCTGCGTTTTGGAAAACATCTTTGGCTGGTACAAGTCTAAATAGTCTCCTATGAATGGTTGATTAATGCCCATTGCCTATTAATAAGGATTTTTAAGAATTTTGTTTTTGCTTAGATCGATTCTGTTACACAAACAATCTATGATAATTCGTTATCTTTAACTTATATTTATTCAGATTCTTTAGATTTATAGTAATGAGGTCAACTTGGTGTTGGTAGTTCATGGGAAAAACCTTTTTTGATAGTATCCTATCAATAACCGTATCTGCTGTAGTCTAGAAAGCTTTGTCAGGTAATTGTAAATGAAAGTTTAGTTCGAAGATATATTGTCGGCTGCACATTTTGGATTTTAAATTCAACCTCAACTTTATTTATTTATTTTTTTAGATTCTTTGGTTTCTCTTACGAATAATATGTCATCGATTTTTAAAAATTCACTTTTCGGAAGATCCGATAATTCCAACTGCATGCGTATGTACATGCAATGCACTCGCTACCGAGAATTATTATTTCCAAGAATAATGGACTAAACCATAAAACAAAATTGGAGGACTGTTGACGAAGTCATATCACTAATATCATTGCACAACTACGTTCAAAGATGCAATGTGCTCGCTATTCGCCGAGAATTATTATTTCCAAGAATAAATGGATTAAACCATCGAAACGCATTTGAGGACTGTTAACGAAGTTGATATACACTTTTGCAAAGTGATTAAAGATAACCTTTATTTGGTTTATTTATTTATTTATTTGTTTGTTTATGCTATCTTAGGATACTTTTTTGGTGTAGTATTGTCAACAGTTTTTCATAAGAATTTATGTTCCTGCTGATCATTCTATGACATTTTTTGCTTATCCTTATAGTCAGCATTTTCGAAAACGTTTTACCTGGGTTAAAACCATCCCATACATTTTTGATCAATTTTTGGACCCAATTCCTTAATTTAATTTTTCGTGAACTGGATGCATCCTGAACATGGGTGGCGATCAATTATTGTTATTGATCAATTATTGTCAATTATTGTTGAACTAGTATCCCGTGTAAAAATTTTTTAGGGGTTTTAATTCTGAAAGTGACATCTCAAACCTGGTGTCGAAAAATTAAATCACATCATGATGGACTTCCACATGACTTCCTCCCTCATAGTTGTTTTCCTGTTGAGTATGATCTGCAATCTTTTAAATCCAAGGTTAACCGTCACTTTGCTCTGTCTTTATAACTCTGCTTCCTTTTCTCATCCCTCTCATCTGTCTTTATAACTGTTCTTTCTTTTCCCATCTTGTAGCTTTCTACCTAGTAGTGGCTTAGGCCTTGCAGGGAGCAACTCATTTAAAAAAAAAAAAAAAAGAAAAAGAAAGGGTATCAGTGCTGTAAGTATATACTTTAAACTTTAAATATAAGAGCACAGAACAGTCGTTTTACTTGGAAGGTCTTAAACCCATCAAAAATAAAAACACACGCTGTGTGTGGCTTTTTTCACTCTTTAAAATAAATTATATCGATTGAAGATGCAATGTTCACGAAAAATAAAATGAAGAATTGGCAATGATGATAAGTTTGCCCATGTTGTAGAGTATCTACTTATGAAATTAGTATACCTGTATACCTGGTAATAATTTTTACCAGTTTTAGTCAATGTGAGTTGAACCAAGAGATTATATTATTATAATTATATATTATATTATATATTATTATTATTATTATATTATATTAGTCAATTAAATATTTACCAACTATTTACCTAATCATAATGAAAATTTTTACCCTGTAAAACAAATCATAATAAAACTAATGCAAACCTATAGACCAAAGAATCCAACATCCCACTATTATAATAATGCGTATAAATGCATATGTGTATCTCTGGAACTGAACCGAATAAAGGTTTCAAAAACTTATTTTTTACCCTGGAGACGTGAAACAAACATTGCAACACTTAAAATGCCCTACTTCAGACCAAAATCATGTTTTTACATGCAGAAGATTTAATGCAGAAACAAATGGCAATACAACAAAGAAGTATAATATCGTATACACAGAATAAAAGTAACTTTGGTGTAAAAAAAGTAATACATAATGCAGAACACAAAAGCAAACATTGAATAACATTACAAAATGTGAATTGAAAACAAATCGATACCTTCCAACTGTGTTTCTTTCGTGTTGAAGTTACATTGGACAAAATTTTTGAAATTGATAATCTGTTCTTCACCAACCACCAACATCATGATTTAAACCATGAGTTTCATTTCTTTATGGTTATTGTTTTTTTTAATTTTGCTTATCTAAAAGAAAAAAAGATTTCGAATACATAATGATTCAAATACCTAACCGTATTATGACAAACAAACAAACAAACAATAAAAAAAGAACTTCGAGAACATTATTAAACTTAAAAATAATAATTAAAGACACAAACTTAATAAGATAATTTGTATAGCTAAAGATTTTTTAACAAATGAAAACATTCAAAAAGTATACAAAAAAACTTAATCATACAATGACGATATCGAAAGAAAAACAAAACAAACTAAAAGAAACCTTGAGAAAGCATTAACCTTAAAAAACACAACCGTAATGACAGAACATTGACATCTGTGGAACCATTTTTAAACTCAGTAAAAAACTCCTCTGGCTAATTCACAACAGTTATTCTTTACTCATCCAGCATACTAACTGTCTTCTTAGTGAATAGATCTATATTATTGTAACTTTGGTTTAACTTCAAAAAAAAGACGATTATATATACCTTTCAATAATCAATTCACATTCATCAATCAATTCACATTACTCTTCTGCTGCAGCCATTTTTAAACACTTCTTAACTCTTTACTTTCTATATTTCATACCTGTAAACAAATAACTAAACAAGAACCATAAGGTGCAAAACGGTAGCAGTATTACAAAACTTGCTCCCAACATGTAAAGAAATACTAATATCGAACGTTTTGAAATCAAATACTAAGCATGCATGAGTAAAATTCCTAGCCATGTTACTTTATTCGGAGAAACTTTCGCGAATTTGATCCTTTTCTAATGTCCCGAATTATTTCTAACTTCCTTCTTTCGCGTAAGTTTGTCTCGCGAATATTTGCGACAGTTTTAATTTGCGAAAGTTAATCCAAAAAATTTCGAAAATTTTTGATCTTGCGAAAGTTTCTCCGAAAAAGGTATTACATTTTCAGGATTTACTTTTGTTTCAACGGCCTCACATAGATTAGATAACTTCGTGTAAATTGCATTTGTCTGGAAATCGCAAGAAAAAAATGGCGGAGCAATAGCTTTTCATTTCCACGAGAAATTTTCCTTGTGGGCCTGTAATTATTTTCCAGAGGTATGTTTTTGGAGAAAAGTAATTTTCAGTTATCCAAAAAATACTTGATAATAAAGAAAAAATCTTGACTCTTGAAAAGTTAATAATATTGAGAACTAAGACATTTTTGGCTGCGGAGAACTTAATTTTCGCGAGAGCAAACTTTCGTGATTTTTTCGAAAATTCGGGAAACTTTATTCCTCGCATGTACAAGAGAAGTTTCTTTGGTTGAATAGTATCAGTGTATTGGAATATGGAGAAATAAAAAACAAGGTAAATCCAGTCAAGATCTCATCAGAACATAACATGTACATATACATAACAGAACAGTTGGCAAAATATATACAAGTCAGATTCGATTTTAACTTGCCAATTTTGAAAATCAAAGATTCATAAGACAATTTTTTGGGAAAAAAAATATGAAACCCTGAGGCTTTAACATATGTAAAAATAACAAAAACTATGAAACAAAACAACTGCAGAGTCCAGCCAATAAAGAAATAAGTGTTAAACAAACAATATTATAGCCAAAATATATATATATAACAAAACAACTGTTGAGTCAGTATTGTCACAATAACTACAAGAATGTTATGTTTTGTACCTGCTTATCGATCATATCCACAGTCACCTCAAAAACGTCTGTTATTTCTAATAATTCCTTTGCTGTACTTGGTTCATCATTCATCGTAAATTGAAAATGGGTGGCTAGTTGTTGCAATGAGTCATTTCGCAGGAGTATATGGTGTTTCTCATCAGAGGATACATCCACCACAAGAAAATTAGCAAACCATGCTTTTTCACAATTGCTTCGCAACATGTCAATATTACATCTTTCGCACCTTACTTGTTCACCATCACAGCAGGGGAGACATTTCTTATGGCATTGAAGACAACAAGTATTTGCTTCAAGCATTTGAAGAGCTAAAATTTTAACAACCATTGTCACGGTACCAACAATTTCATCAACTTGTACAGGATTACTGATATCTTGGACTTCCTTGCACTCCATTTTCAAATTTTTGCATGTGTTCAAGAAAATATTTCTTTTGAGACATCGCAGACGGAGATTTTTCAGAAGGTAGGTCTTGGATAGTTCTAAAGCATCAACCTCATCACCAAATAGCTGTAGCTTCCTAACTGATGTATGATCACGCAGTACAACCACTTGCTTTAAAATTACACCAGACAATCCGTGATGCTGTTTTGAGTCTTCTATATCATACACCTGTGCAATGACATTTACAAGTTGTCCTGGTGCAAGTTGTTTTAATGAAACAACTGCTTCAGCTGCCAATTTGGTATTAAATTGGAAATTCACATCTGTGGGTTTTACTGCACTGACCTTTGAATGCTGATTGACAATAATATCAGCTTTGCTGATGTTGAAAGATGATATTTTGACAGGGGATTGTGACGTTTGAAAGTCCACAAAACGTTTATGTTTGTCTTTGCTGAAACAGACAGCTTTACGAGAAGAATCCTCTGATTGGAGCAAGAAATCGAAATATGGCGTGCCTGTGATCAATCCATTCTTTACTGGACTTACGCTATGTATATATCCAACAATATCCTTGTCTGAATAAAAAAAGACAAAAAAATAATAAGAATTGTTAATGAGGAAGTGAGATGTGAAGAAAGTCAACTTTTTTGCTCTGTAAGCTTCTCTTCCCTTTAGTTTTATACAGCAGTCAGGGGGTACAGGTATGAGGCCATCCTACCCATTAATTACAGGATCATTTAAATAAAATGACACAACTATTGTCCCATAAAAGAACCACTGTGCCTGCAAGTCAGTGAAAATTTGTGAAAGAATAGAAGAATGAAAGTGTAAAGGTGTCAGTTACAGCATAAAAAAGTGGGACCAGGGTTAGAAATAAATAAATGGAAAAACTTGAAATAACACTAACCTTTACATGACTTTTTGGGCGTAGAAGGACCTAAATAAGATGAAGCTAGCACTTAATAACCATGGAAAGTATTACAACATTCGGATTATGCATCTTATACATGTAATTAAAGTACCCTACCTGGGCAATTTGTATGATCACCAGGACTATTTGTCTCTGAAGCTATGAAAACCAATATCATAATGTACATCGTGAAAAAGGATATATGAGTATTCATGCTAAGACTGTTCAGTCAACCAAATGAAATGCAGAAAAAACAGCTAGCATTTTTACCTGACTTTCTTTTCTCTGCAAGATTGGAACCTGAAAGAGAAAAGAATTGTGTAGGCAACGATTTTGAGAAACGTACCAAAACAACTAAAAAATAACCTACCAATTTTCGCTGAAACCTTCTTCCCCGACATCGTAAATGCAAAGAGAAATACTACCTTGCCATGCGGGAAGAAATATAACGCTACTTACTTCTTGATTGGCTAATAATTAATTTTTATTATTATATATTCAAATTATTCACATCTATAATGCATTGTGGTCCAAATCATAGTCACTTAGTCACCGGGGAAAACAGGGATTCAAGTACTAAAAGATAATCACAGTGGGCGTAAAAGTATTGGCGTAAAGACATGTGACTCTTGCACACATCAGGCTAAATTTATTGAAAAATCCATAATGAAAAATCACAGGAAGCACAATGAATTGTAGTATACACTTCTGTCACTGTATGATATCACTACACATTTCAAGTAATGTAACTGAGGAGGTATTATCATTTTTTAAAGGTTGATTTATATATTATTTACTTTAGTGCTTTGGGTGTGTACAGCACTGCTTCTTTCCAAAGTTTCTAAGGTTCTTCTCTCACAAAATCATTGATAAACAACTGACGAGGAACTGGGAATCTGAATACTTTTTTCTTCATAATTTCAACCCCTGTTTATGCAGGTTAATTAGCCATTAACCAATATTATGTTGGTGCTGTATTAACACAAAAAACAAACAAATGTATATAAAAGATTAAATCTAGGCCTATATACATTTTGGAATTTCAGTTTCACTTTGATATTATCAAGTCAAGTAAAGAAATTTCTAAAATCTTGTATTAATAAAATATGGTGGTACAAGTTTTTTAAACTTTTATGTTACTTGATCATTATTACACAGATTTGAAGCTAATAAGTTAATGCATGCCAATACAACTTGGAATATATTTTTCAACAAAAACTACTAAAAAACTAGATATTCCATCATCGTTACATTGAAAAAGCTTTTAACAATTTTTGTCACTTAATAGCTCTAGCCCATAAATCTTCATTCATGGAATGTTAACCGGTCGCAACCGCGAAGTGTTTATATATTTCACATAACGCCAATAATTGTCTTTATCTTGATCTGTCTATTTATTGTTCATATTAAAAGGTTCATATATACAGGTACTAGTATCCCGTGTAAAAACTTTTTACTGTTGCATTTCTCAAAACGAAGCATCGCTCACACCCGTGTCGAACATTTATAGAAATAAAAAGTTATCATAATCGGTGCTGTGCATACCACTTCTAATTTAGGGAGTGAAATATTTAACTTTTTTTAAACGGTTTTTCCTACATATATTTGACGTAAGGCTACGCAGAGGCGGCACTATTTTTTAATCTAACGTCATTATTAAAATGTCGTAAGATTTCAGTTCATCGTGAAAAGAGAAAGAGGTGATTACGAAACATAAAATGTAGATTTTGACACAGACACAAAAAAAACCTCATGTCACGATGGATGAAGTGGCTGCTGTATTTGTTGGTTAAGATGGCGCATAGCAAAGGGCAATAGGTGGGAATTTTGTTCTTTCAGTCTTTAATGATAATGGGTGGTAAACAAAGCTGCCTTGGCGTGTAGTGAAAAATAAAAACGCCAAAGGAAATATGAATGATAAACGGAATTATACCTGCTAACGTTGCTTCTTTACTCCAATAAGATTCGATAGCATTCGTTATTTCATTAGTCAGTTCTTTACCAAACACCCTTCATATTACAATGTCGAATTTATTTATTCTTTCATAATTAATTTTACCTAAAAAAGAAGATTTCTATTAATCATAAAAACATATTTAGCTACATATACGCACAAACAAAAGCAAACTAAAAGAACGAACGCAAACTTGAAGCAAACATATGGGTAGGAACAGGGAATATTTATTAAAAGATCATGAGTTTAGCTTCAGCCTACGAAAAAGTCAAAAAAGAAATAAAAGATATGTTATGAAGAAGAATAAAAACGCCATGTAAATGATATGCGGAATTATACCTGATATTGTTGCTTTTTTTATCCACTAAGATTCGATACCATTCGTTATTTTAATAGTCTGTTCTTTACCAAAACACTCAAGCATTTAGACTTGTTAAATTCTTTCGTAATTATTTTAAACTAAAAAAAGAAGATTTCCATGAGCAATGAAAACCATATCATAATAAACAAAATGTTACACATACACACAAACAAAAAAGGAAAGCAAAATAAAACAAAACACAAACTTGATTTCATATCCAAATCGGAAAGCAAACATAGAAAAAGTTATTAAATTATCATGAGTATAGTTCCAGCCTACCAAACAGTCAAAAATGAATTAAATGGAAAAAGACGAAAAAAGTCTCAAAACTTACACTTGTTAATTCAATCTTTACGATACGATCTTTCTCCGAAAACGACTAAAACAATAAAATTAAAGATCTTCGTTTTAAAAAAACTATCTTCGTGTTCGTGAAGTTTTTTGTTTTTGTTTTTACTGCTACAAAATGATCGTTAACCAATTTCGAACGAAAAACATTGCATTGCTCGCGCTTCTCCATTGACGTTTTTCGGCAGATTTTCAGTGCGAAACCAAAAAAGAACCAAACGGAGGAGTATATACTAATCGTGGATGTGCACACAGTACACTCAGTTACTCACTTTCTAAAGATGCCGTATTGAATTTTCCATAGAAACATTTCGTCCCCAGTCTTTTTTCACACTTACCAAGTTAAAAACTGGATGCACAGCGCGTATTAGGATATAGATATGACTTTCTCTAAAAATCTTCACACAGTTGAGCAGCAAGTGAAGAAACTATGCTCCGACTGCGCAAATTCCGTGAAACTATCTTTTGTACGTTAGTCTCGTTATATTTGTTGAACACATTTCGTGGGTGACAGATCCAGCTGTTATTTTCTTTCAGGAGCGACTTGATTTAATCAACCTAAAGAATATTTAAAATCTAATATTGAAAACAGTTTTGTATTCCAAACAAAAACTTGAAACTGTATGAAAATGACTTACAAAAATGTGTTTTTGGGTGTATTATCATTTTCTAACCATGCTGTGCATTGCTGATCTTCGCTGTTTATCATGTTAGTAAGATAAGGTGATAAAAGACAGCATCAACAGGATCTGAATTCTTTTGCTTCTGATATCATAATTTGCACTAGCCGCCCAGGCGGCGTCGCTCGCCACTCATGTTCAACATGCGTCCAATTCACGAAAAATTAAATATAAAACTGATAAAAATGCATGGGATGGTTTTAACACGGATAAAAATTTTGTACGGGGTTTTAATTTCTGAAATGCTGACTATATAAGGGTGAGCAAAAAATGTCATAGAATGTTCAGCAGAAACATAAATTCTCATAAATAAACCATATAAATATATAAACCAAATAAAGGTTATCTTTAATCACTTTTTTAAAAGTTTATATCGACTTCGTTAACGGTCTTCCAATGCGTTTTTTGGTTTAATCCATTTATTCTTGGAAATAATAATTCTCGGTGAATAGTGAGTGCATTGCATCTACGTACGCATGCAGTTGGAATTATCGGATCTTTCGAAAAGTGCATTTTTAAAAATTGATGACATATCATTCCTAAGCGAAACCAAAGAATCTAAAAAAATAAATAAATAAAGTTAAGGTTGAATTTAAAATCCGAAATGTGCAGCCGACAATATATCTTCCAACTAAACTTTCATTCACAATTACCTTGACAATGCTATCTAGACTATAGTAGATACGGGTATCCATAGGATACTGTCAGGAAAGGTCAGGAAAGGTTTTTCCCATGAACTACCAACACCAAGTTGACCAACGGACTCTGCAATACTACACTACAAATCTAAAGAATCTGAATAAATATAAGTTAAAGATAATGAATTAAGTTAGTCAATTTTGTCAGTTAGGAAAGATTTATTTATTCATTTACATTTCGCTCAATCGTTCTATTTCTGCTGACATCAACATATTCCATTCATTATCTTTAACACAGACAATAACCTCTTTATCCTCAATAAACTAAATGAACTACACTTTAAGGATTAGTAATCTCTCAAATTTCTCTTAAACCAAACCTGTAATGTCATTTCACAAAAAATAGTGAAATAAAGATCGAAGGAAGTATGTAACAACTTTTCCAACTCTACCTAAACTCTCATTTAGATAACAACAGACTTATAGAATAAGATTCGCAAGTGATTTGTAACGACTAAATAAAGATAAATCCGTATATAACAACATATTTTCAAACTAAATAAACTACAATAACAAACTAAATAAACTAAAATATAAACTAAAATAAACTATGGTATGGAATTACCATACACTCGACCGCAAATGACTGTTTAAACACCCTATTATTCCCTAAACCACAAATTAAAAAAACTATTCGGAAGCTCAATTAAGTGGGCGCTAATCAGCCATTCACGGTCTAAATTTTATTTGTTGGTTCAGTTCACTTGATTATTTTTCATTCCGAGACATTTTAAAACTAATTTTAATGAAAACTGAACCTGAGTGTATGGTAATTCCATACTGTATAAGGGATCAGCCCTCACTCAAAAACAGTGAGGACGGACCCCTTATACTTCATCTCATAATGAATGGTTTTTTTCGAATGGTTTTTTGGTTTTTTAAAATTTTTTTTTTGTGGGGGGACGTAACCCTCCCGGTCACGCCCCCCATTTTTTCTCCATATTTGGAAAGCCCTCCTGGACTTAGAGCCAGGATGGGCCTTCCTATAACTGAGGAAGTCTTGTCGTGTTACTAAAATAAAATGATAGAAAGTTAAGGATCAGTTAAGATAATAAAAAACTAAATAGTATGGCTTATACGAAAAACTTCACAACTCACAACGTGTGGTCTCTTGCGATTCTAAACAGGAAGATAAAATTAAAAAATGCAAATATCATCAAGTCCATGTAAAGAGCCAACATGTGTTAGTGAAAATAAAGGCTTACTCTGGCCATTTTCTTGGACTAAGTGCCCTATAACATGAAAGATCAACAGTGTAAATACCACATCTATTGAAGTGCATTCTACATGTTAAGAAGGAAAATATCAAACCACCACTATTCGCGCCATTCTCCTTATCTATGAATGAAATTGAATGAAATCACATTATATTGACAGTGATATCCATAAAACAGCAAAAAAAAAATATGAACTTACCTTCTCGAAGTAAATCTTCTTCTTCTGAAAGGTAAGGAAAAGTATTAATAACCTAATTACATCGATGGTATTCTGGTACTTTAAAGGATTAAGTTCTTTTACCTTTCTTGGATATATCACTAACTAAAATATAAAAGAAAGTAGTTCTAAATATACAATCCTGTCATTTTCTCCTATATTTAAAGGTTCATTTGAAAACTTACCACCATCCTCCACTTCATCAACATCAACTAAAACATACAACATACCCATGAAGATTTAAGCTGCATTAATAATCTCAAATATAATTAAAAGCATTAAATACTTACTATTTTCCACTAATTGGTTTTTAGAAACTAAAATAAAACAGTGACAAAATCATTTTTTATTCTAACTTCAAAATAAAAAAAGCAGAAAAATTATTACCATCTTGTGCTGTCTCAGCCATAATCTTATTATTCCTATTATTATTAATTCACTAAAAGAAAAATAATACTAAGAATTACACTTTTCAAAGACAACAGGATGAATGCCCTGACTTTTGGTTCATGGTTTGTGCATGCAAGGACTATCTCATAGTAGACTCTAAAAAACCAAAGTAAGATGATATCTGTTTCCGATGAATTGATAAAAAGCATGCACAACCCATGTTAACAGAGTACACGACGTGAACGTAAGTCAATGGGACTTGTACTCCACCTAAAAAAACAAATGTACAGAAACAAAATGTTTTTTAGATAAAATAGTTCAGTAACAATAAAAGCATATCATCTATTTTCAGCACTACCACAAAGTAATTGTCAGTGATTTAACAAAATAGCATCACTCAATCCACCACTACAGTTGAGCAACACAATGTCACAGAGTTGGTATACCAACTTAGTCGAAAAGCCACTTTTAGACAACTGCAATGATAGTCACTCGCCAAATGAGTGAGGATATCAAAATGCTCACCGGAAAAGCAGTGTTTTCATTTCCGGTATTTTTGTAACGCACTCAACAATACAATACTTTTGTGGATATGAAAAGATGAAAGAAAAGATATGCAGAATTAAGTTACTGTAATACTTGTGGAAAGACAACATTTTGAGTATACATCTTTCCATTGATATAACCTTGTTTCCCAGTAGCAGCAACTTTGATTTTCACATTATCAAATGCCTTTGCCCTGGAACATGCGACATATAGCTGACCGTGAGAAAAACACGGACTCTGCAAAAACAAACCAATTTTATTAAATGTTTGGCCTTGACTCTTGTTAATAGTGAAAGAGTAGGCCAAACGGATAGGCAATTGTCTGCGTTTCAATATAAAAGGCATACCTGTATCTGAAGGTGACAGTTCAACCCTAGGTATGAAAATGATTTCTCCAACTGCTGACCCTGTCAAAACTTCAGCTTTAATAAAATTGCCTGACAGTTCACGGATAATCAAGCGTGTGCCATTACAGAGACCCTTCCTGATATTAAGGTTCCTCAAGAGCATAATAATAGCCCCAACTTTAAGCTTCAAACAATGAGGAGGCATACCTGACAGCGTGATGCTATTTAAAAAATCAAGCGGATAATTTTGCCGCTCGTCTTCATCGTCACATACCACCTCATCAGCACTGTAATAACAAACTGCATTTCCTGGCAATCTGTCCAACACCTCATTGTTAATGATTAAGGATTGCTCGTTTGTTGGTGTCAAAATAGCTGTGGCGGCATATTCGTGAGGTTCCAATCCATCATACATCACCGATATAATAGAAGTGTTTTGGGGAACAACGCAACAATCAGGGATTTCGACTGAGCCTTTAGCAGGTTCATTTTGTTTTGTTGGCAGTTCACCATTACCAAGTTGTAATAGCCACGCACAGAATTCTTGTTCTTCCGGCATGGCTCTCATGTTCTCGGTAAGTGAGTACTTTACCACTGATGCCCACAAAGCAGAACTTGTCAAGCAAACTTCAATAACATCAGTTGGTTTTGCCTTCTTCACAACTGGCAAACACTGACGAAAATCGCCACCCCACAAAAGTAGCTTTCCACCGAAAAGTGCATCACTACCACAGATATCACGTAGTAATCTGTCGATAGCATGAAAAATGTGCGTAGACACCATTGTAGCTTCATCAATCAGAAACAGGTCAATACTCCGAAGGTATTCTGCATGTTTAGATGTCGGGGTTATCTTACATACGCTGTTTTCTAAAACAGGAACAGGCAAGCGAAATAATGAATGCAATGTACATCCACCAGAGAGTAAGGTGGCTGCAATACCTGTATATGCAGCAGTTGCAACTTTCCAACCTCTGGCTCTACATGCTGCAATAACATAGTTATATGTAAAAGTTTTACCTGTGCCAGCTGGTCCATCCAGATAAAACAATGTTTCAAGTTGTGTTAAACCATTACGCACATTTGAAACAGCAGACAAAATTGCATCAGCCACAGCTACCTGCTGTTCATTAAGCTGAGGCCTTACCTGTTGTGCCCTGTCAATGTAAACATTTACATCCACTTCTCCCTCGGGGATCTGTTGAACCAACTCTGGAAGATTAAATTGAGTGAAGGACATACCAAATTGTTTGAGGACATTATCAATATAACCCAAAACCCTGTTCTGCTTGAGCAAGAGCTAATGTTCGAGTATAGTCCTCACACAGATGCTCTTTGAATGTATTCCACAACTCAAGGGGATTGGAGGGTTCGCAGTGTGTCAAAATCGTGACAAACAGCTGTCTCGTCTGTTGGGGCATTTGAAATGTTGACGCCTCTTCCAATGTGTTATGCCACTCTTCATCATCTTGTAGAAGACCTCTGGCAATACACGCTTCTCGGAATGTGTCGTAAACCACTCCATTGAAAGTACGCAGATATTCGAACGATGTGGCACCTGGAACATGCAGCAACAAAACCCGAAGGAAAAAACGTTCTCCTTCTGATGGACGGGCATTGTATAACCGAGCGACAATCGGTTTGAATGTCTTTTTTCGTGTTTGCCATTTTTTCTGTTTGTCATGAAAGACATAATGATATGGAATATCTGAATAAAGAAACTGTCGAGCATCAGGATCTTCCACATTCAGCTTAAACCATGCTGTTAGGTGACTATCTTTCAATGCCCCTTCAGCAGCTGCCTCTTCCTCACCAGCTCTAAAATAAACCTGATGACAATTAGGTAAATGAACAGCTAATCGTTTGATAGTGTGGGATTTATCATTCATGGAGAACTCGAAAATTCTCCACAATGCTTCCGGTGCACTGACATATCGAGCATCTAGAAATGTTTTAATTTCGTCATGCTCCAGACATTCATTAATCTCAACATTAGCACAATCATGTCCTTTGTAAACGTATTTAAAGAGATATTTCACACTTTTTATCGTGGTACATGCTTCCAAATTCATGTGAGCATTGTATTTTTTTGACAACCACGGGCAGTATGGTACAACCCATTGATTATCCAAGTCCACGTTTTTGACCCTAACTGTACGACCATCATTGCGTCTGCGATACATTGGATACCCATTTGCATTCATTTGGGTTGCATCGCAGAATGGCTTTGGAAAATTCTTGGTACAGTTGCCATCATCTCCCATGCAGACTGAATTAGGATTTGCATTCCCACAGGGACCATGAATCATACATGATCTGATGATGTTATGTAGCTCTGGTTCATGTTCAGGATCTGGTATTTCAGCAGAAATTAAGCTGTCAATATCATCAGCATTCTGCAGTTTGTCCTCTTGAGCTAAATGGATAAGAATATGTGCATGAGGTAAAGAACGTTTCTGAAACTCAATAACATAGAGGTGGGAAATGGCTTTCCCCAAAACACCATTTTTAGTAATATCCTCCAAGAGTGATTTCAATTTCAAAATAAAAACACGTGCAACCAAGTCAGGTCGATAATGTGCTGGCTCATTATCCAAATTTTCAGTAATTTCTCGCCATTTGGGATTGCACGTGAAAGTGCAAAACAAATCTGGTTTTCCCATTTTAGTGACCATAGCCATAGCATCTTGATAATTTTGTAGCATGGCTCTTGGACCACCCTGAAATGAAGAAGGTAGAATTACTGGTCTGCCTGCATGAAGGCCACGATTTTCCGCAACATTGGCAAGATGATCAATAAGGCCTTGATATTGTTCAACCCGAAGAGCTGCCTGGTTCATCCGTATGAAATGCAAACGATTAGCTTCAACTTTACAATAGCTATCCACGGCATATTGTTGAAGTAATCTTTTACCTTTTAAGATGGGGCTAAACGCATCTCTAAATGCAAACCTAAATGTGTAATATTGCAGCATGGTCGTGCGACGTTGCTGACCTACTGCGTATTCTGCAACATGAGGAATGTCAGAACTCCAACCCAACTCTCCTCTTGGAAAAAATACAGGATACACCATTGGATCGATATGAGGTGATTGTGCAGGCAAATCCTGCAATGGTCTATCTCGAGGGTAAACAACAATGTCTCGAGCTAATGGTGGTGCACCATCTTCACCAACAAAAACAGCTGCTACTTCATCATGATGAGGTAGATTATATCGGCGGCGGTCACCCCCACTTCTCAAGTGCATTCTAACCTGAAAATCAATAGCAAATTATCAAAAGCAGTTGAAAGATCAGTGAAGTATAAATATCTATTTCCACTTACCTCAGATGGGTGGTGATTCTGTTCATTTGCGAGTTGCAATTCATCCGCCTCTACCTCACCCATGTAATTATATGCAGCTGCATACGGACTCTCCCTGAAAATGATATCTTGCAAAGCTTGCATGACTTCAGGGGAGCAACCTTGATTTTCTGGTCTTGCCATTCGCTCGTTGAATGCATCCATACCATCATAAATATATAGTTGACCATATGATGGAGGAACACCCGGTGGTGGGTGTAAATTACCTGTTCGGTGACATACCTGGCCATTGATACGAAAAACTGGTGGACCACGACCTGGCGGTACAGCCAATTTCGCACCCATGGAAGCAAAAGCAACTGAACTGTTGAACTTTCGAATATTTTCTTGAAAGTTCTTTGCTTGATTGTTATCACCTACTAAAAGATGTTTAAGGTCATTAGGATAATAAATGTTATCTAAATGAACTTTACCCTTGTGACAACACTTAAAATTAGTTTCATCAACAAACATCTTGGCACCACAAAACTGACAGACTTTGTCCATGGCACCAAGATAGTGTAGCTCAGGCAGTTGTTCTTGCCGAGCAGCATGATGCAATGGTTGATTAGCTCGTCTAGCCCTCATGCGATGAACATTTGCATTTCGCCGGGCTAATCTTTGACCATCATCTTCAGTTTGGCGATACTGAGCACGTCTTTCAGCATCATTCACTCTAAGACGTTCATTATCTGCCTGAATGTCTGGTGGCTGGATATTAAGTTGTTGGCGCCTTGCCTCAGCCACATCCTCGTGTGCATGCCGACGCTGAATAGCAGAGCGTATTTGCTGCTGATCAGGTGGCTGGAGCACAAACTGGCCATTCCTAAAAACTGCTTGGAAGCCAGGAATAATATTAGTGCCTCTTATGTTAAACATCACAGTTCAGAAACACTAACAACAAAAAAGAAAGAAATAGCTACCAACTGTGAATAAACAGCACAAATCTAGGCAGAAGCAGAAGCAGAAGCAAGCTGACTAATACGAAATAAACAGAAATAGTCGAAACTGTGATAATAATCTTCAACAAACCTTTCTATCTAAAAACTAACGTCTTTTCAAAATTAACAGGAGAAACTAACACGGTAACGTACAAAAAACGAACCTGGAATGCAAATAGAAAAGATGTTAGAAGACAGAAAGAGTAGCGTAAACATACATACATGCATACATACATAAACATAAACATCGTTTTAAACATAAAGAAAGGATAAACAGTTTTTATAAACAAAGGATAAACAGCTCTTAGGAAAAGATAAACCGCCATAAAGTTTACCATTTTTAACCCTTTAGTGCCTAGTGACCATTTAAATGGACATTTTTGAAACAGCTGTAGTAAAGGGGCAGGTCATGCTCACGGACTTCTAGGGCTTGAAATGCTCAAAGTAGTAGTTAAATTTGCCGTAGAGAACAAAATAAAACTGTCGGTTGCCGTGAAGTTGATATTCAAAATGGCAAATGCTGGGAGTAGCAACGTCAGGTAAATTTCTTCTGTTTACATATTTGTTTTTGTTTATTTTAATAAAATGAGTAAACAGGCATGTATTTTTCATATGAATTTTGGAAAAGGAATGTGTAAAGATAATTTAGAAATAAATATATCAAATCAATTTTTATGATTCATGAATATATCAAGTGTTTTTCACACATGTCCATTCAGATGGACATTGGGCATTCAAGGAAAAAAATCTTACTAAAATGTATTGTTACTACTAATCCCACTAGGCTTTATCCACTCTATTCAAATGATTTTTTTAACTTGAACCAAGATGTTCTGTAAAAGTAGAATGTTATTGTTATTTATTTTTGATTATTTAGATCCTTTTATGGTAGAAACAAAGAAACGACAATACAATTTGTTGCGATACCTGAAGCAAAAATTTCAGAGGATGAATTTGATTCAGATGATGAAGAAATTGACATGAATGTGTTTGCTAACAACATACAATGTGAAACAGATGAGGAAGTCATTGAACAGGATTCATCCTTGTCGTCAGGAGAGGAAAATAATGATTCATTATCATTTTCAAGTGACGAAGTTTCTGATAATGAGCTGCTGACAAAGAAAAAAGCTGTATCGCTCAGCGACACTGACACATCTGATAATGAACCCTTAGCGCTAAAAGCCAAAGTGAAAGCTGTATGTAAGAGCACAAGAGGAAAGAGGAAAAGTACTAAAAATCATGCCACACAAAAAAAGAAGCAAAGAGGAAGTGGCAAAAAGAAAAAGGAATTTCACTGGAATACGAATAAAAGAGCAACATTGAATGTACCCAATGAATATTTAAAACAAAACGAAACATTCAAACTATCTGCTCATGTGCCTAAGCTTACCTGCCAATCATGCCCAATAGAATTTTACAGACTTTTCGTAACTGATGAACTGCTTGAAACTATACACGAGCAAACACTGCTTTACAATGAATGGAGACACCTAAATTCAAATGTCCGCAGAGTGAAACCTATAACCGTATCGGAAATAAAAATCGTTATTGGAATTATTTTGCAAATGGGTATCATCAAGTTGCCAAATCGGAGAATGTACTGGGCTTCACATACTAGAAATGAATTGATTTCAAACAGTATGTCACGCAACCGATTTGATGACATTTTGAGAGTTCTTCATTTCAATGACAACAATAATATACCAGATAAAGAAAGTCCACTATACAATAAATGCCATAAAATCCAGCCTATCATTGATCATTTTCGATCCGTTTTCAAAGGCACTGTGACTCCAGAAACAAGAATGTCAATTGACGAACAGGTGATCCCCTTCAAAGGTCAACATGGGTTGAAACGTTATCTTCCAAAAAAGCCTAAGAAATGGGGTTATAAATTATGGGCTCTTGCTGGTGGTACTTCTGGTTACATTTATGACTTTGAAGTAGAAGGTGGCTTCAGTGCTAAGGGACCTCCAGAAGGTTCCAATCCTCCTGCTGAATGTGGTGAAAGTGAGTTTGTTGTATTGCGGCTAACAAAAGATTTAGAGCCATTGAAGCATGAGCTATTTTTCGATAACCTATTCTCTTCTCCTGAATTGATGAAATACCTTTCTGAAGAAAAGAAACTTTGGGCCATTGCTACCTTGAATCAAAAGAGATCCAGGGGATGTCCAGTTCTGTCCGAAAAAGAAATGAAGAAAAAAGGTCGTGGTTTTTCACAAGAGGTTATCGACAAGTCCGAAAAAGTCGTTGTTACAGCTTGGTACGACAAAAAGAGAGTCCTTATGGTATCCAACTTTGCAGGGAAGGAACCAACTGACACTTGCAAACGCTATGATAGAGTTGCCAAGAAAAAAATTGATGTTGAGCGCCCAAAGTCAGTGGCCATTTACAACGCATTCATGGGTGGTGTTGATAAGTCTGATATGTTGCTGGCACTCTACCGCACGAGGTACAGATCAAGGAAATGGTACCACCGCATTGCATTCCACTTGTTCAGCCTGGCATCTGTGAATGCTTGGATAATTTATCAGCAACTTGGTGGCAATGACACACTTCTCAAATTCCTCAGTAGCGTTTGTTATTCTTTGATAAAGGGTGTCGCTACCATTGATGAGGAGGAAGAAGATACCGAAACTGTCTATCGGTCGATGAGAGCCACTGATGTCCCAAAGGATATACGAACCGATAAATATAATCATTGGCCTTTGTTAATGGATGTGGAGCATTCACAAAGATGCAAAAACAAAGACTGCAAAAAAAAGACAAAATATCAATGCACAAAATGTCATGTATTTTTATGCATAACAAGCAATGATTGCTTTCGAAAGTACCATGATGCTGTTTAATTTTGGACTGATATTTTAGGGTTATGAGTGTGCTATTATATATTATGATGTTATGGTGTTAAAGGAAAGAGTTGATTCTACTCAGTTTAATGTTTTTGGTTTCTCTTTTTTTGTATCTTTCTTTCCTCATAATACCCAATGTCCATTTAAATGGACAAAAATTTCTGAAGAAACAGTTGCCTTCTCATGTATAAATCTGGTTGTTTCTTATTCTGGTAAGGAAAATAAGTCTTCTGGCCAAATTTTATATTATTTTGACCTAAATAAGGCCCCTAGGCACTAAAGGGTTAAATTACGATGAAAACAAATAAAGAGATCTCACCTTTCGTACGTATAAACAAAACAAAACAAAATCTCTCGACCAACAGGGCAGCAACCAAACAAACAGAATGATCTAATTAAATAAAAAAATCATCATACATTAGCCAGTAAGTAGCCTATTTTTAAATTTTAAACAAACGGTTTACCTGATCTTTCGCTTTTGATAATACAATACAAACAATTTTATGTATATACGATATTGTTTCGCAAGCGTCCTTACTGGAAAATTAAATATTAATTTGTTTACGTTCTGAACGAATTGGTTGCTATAGTTTGCCCGATTCTGGAAACCAATTTTGATTGGTCAAAAAGCATTCACGTCAATCAAAACAATCAAAACAATCAAAACAATCAAAATAAATGCGCATTGTATAGGTTTCCCGAAAGAAACGTCACACTTAGATGACGTATCATGTACACATGTATACTGATTACGTAACTTTAAGAAGTGTCTCTCGGCTTCTACCAGGTATTATGCGCATTGTGTTGGTCTCCCGAAAGAAACGTCACACTTAAATTACGTAACATTAAAAAAAGTGTCTGTCACCTCTGCGTGGTTTTACGACGAAAAGGGAAAAAATAAGAAGGTTTTGACCGTGAAAAAAAACTAAATATATCACTCTCTAAAATAAAAGTGGGATGCACAACGCGGATTATTATAATAAGATGAACACAGCAGAAGCACGATATTTGTCTGATTATTGACTTGGTTTAATTTATTGATTCGAAATTTAAGGTGGCTGCAGATGACCGGGTCTACATTCTCTTCTTGGCTAGATGCTTATCAGTATTATCACCATTTTGTAAAACGTTTTGGGTTAAAAAATATCAATATTGTATACTGAAAATAATATAGTGCTTATATACAATATGAAATAATTCAAAAATTTTATAACAACACAAATTAGAAGACTTTGCGATCAATGATATGATTGATAATTGAGATGATTAAAAAGCATTTTGTGCACACTAAAGTGAAAACGCAGAAAAACACAAAATAATTCTAAATTTCTATTAACACTTTAACAATAACTAAGTTTAATAACTCATAATTTTAATTCTATTCCAGATTGGTATCCCTAACCTAATCCCTTAATCCTCTTCTTCAAAGCATAATGATTCATTATGGCAAGAAACAATAACAAACTAAGGATACCAATCTGTTAGATAGCCTAGGGGTTATGCTACAGCATGATCTTTTGATAAAGCACGAGTTATTGAAGCTACATATAGTTGTTTTGAGAATGAAGGCTGCAGATTTCCAAATTCTAAAATCTAATTCAATTTGAAAGTACATGACAAAAGTATTTACAAGACAAAATCACACATATAATTAAATGCCAATAAAATCAATATTATAAAATCTAAATTAATCCAAATTATATTATTATAAAAATTATAAAATCAATTATGTAAAAAATAAATATCAAATACATTAATTGAAGATATAGCATAGCGTAGCATAACCCCTTTCTCTCTCCCTCCCCCCCCTTTCTAAAAAAAACTAAAAAATCCTTCCATTCTGATGGAAGGTAATTAAATGACTAACATGGAGTCATTGATTTAAATTAGCTTTCAGTGAAACTTTGATAGAGGCATGATCAGAAAAATAGATGTGATGTAGAGATACTTCAACATCATAACGTTGGATGACAGATTTTTTTATGTACAAGTGATCAAGAATAGAACCAGCAATATGTGTTGGTTGCAAGACAAATTGCTTGTAATCTTCTAAGATAGCACTTGGTTTGGATTAACATTGAAATCCCCAGTTATAATGTCTATCTCATTAGCGTTGGTGAGATATCGCAAAAGTTCGTGAAGCGTTTCCATGGCTGAATCATTCTTTCTGTATAAAAGTAGAATTCTAAAACTCTCAGCATTAATAACAATTTGATAGATAGAAACTCCTTCACAAGGAAATTCTTCAGTTACTCTACAGTTGTTATCAAAGAGGCAAGCAAGACTTGAATATATGTGAGAACTGTTGTTAAATGTTCCTGAAAATCCTTCTAAAAAGACTTCATCGTCTATCTTCATTTGAGTTTCAGTTAACAACATGACATGACTTTTCATAAAATGTGCATCTGCCTTTATGTCATTAAGGTGTTTTTTGAGTGATCTAACATTACATACTATCAATGACAACGAATAATCATCTTTGTTATGAGATTCAGTTACAAGATTCTGATTCTCTCTTAATATCCCATACTCATTTTTAGTGCGAAGGTCAGCCGAAATTGCCGATGTTTTGAATTCACCGGTTAAAAAAAGTCCCTCAAGGGATGTAACTCGACTAAGGGCAACATAGATTTGGCCATGGTTAAATGATTTTTGTTTCAGCAAATCAAAGCTTATTACAACTTGGTTTAAGCTTAAACCTTGTACCTTATGCACTGTACATGCCCATGCTAGAGTCAATGGAAATTGAGTTCGTTTTACTACAGGCGATGCTTCCTTTTTAGGACTTGTCTTTATGTCAGTTGAAACACGCTCAATGGGAACAGCATTGGCTTGCCTGGCAAAACTGTCAACACTCTTTTTCGTATGGCCCGCTTTTTCGTCATCAAATTTGATGTAAATTGTTTTAACTGAATTGTTTTCCATTCTTATATGTGCAATTGTACCGATTTGTCCATTGATCAATTTATCACTAACATCTAAGTTTGTTGTCAACATAACTCTTGCTCCAACTTTGACTTTGAGTTCAAAACACAGGCCATTAGTTTGACTCTGACCTAAGTTCAGTATTCTGTCATATACATGGTTAGGAACTCCCTTAGGAACTTGGTCTATTGCTTGGATAGTAAAGATAGAACCATGCAGTTGTTCCAACATTATGTAATTATGTTGTCTTGCAGGTTCATTTTCAGCAAAAATGTGAAGGGCGTCTTTAGGGTAAATCTCACTTTCCTTAGGAATAAATCTTGATTTTAAAATCTCTTCATCATTTAAAGTAATAATACGTTAATACGTAATAATACGTTATTCAAAAGGTCAATCAAGGTGTTGTCCCCTTGTTGGCGCATTACTTCTGTTAGCTCGCACATTTGGAATACTCTCCACAAATGATATATGTTAAACATTTCATTATGATAATCAGCAAATACAGGACGCTGCATCACAGGGGGTAGCTGATACAAATCTCCCACAACAATAACTGTCAAGCCTGCAAATGGTTTCATGCAATTCCCTGAGTAGCCAAAAATATCAAGTAATCTTTGATGAATGTGTAATAGAAGTTTATTAGATACCATGGATATTTCATCTATGATAATTACCTTAAGTTCCTCTAACTTCAGTCTTAATGAACATCTCTTTTTATCAGAAAGTTTTGAAACTTGAAGGCCCCTACAGTCGACTGGTATTCCAAGTGCGGAATGAATGGTATTTCCAGCTATATTCACTGCGGCAACTCCTGTTGGTGCTAACATCAAAACTTTAGGTTTTTCTAAATTCAAGGCACGGTAATTCAAAGTTTTTGTAAGCATTGCAGCCATAGTTTTGATTAAATGTGATTTACCAGTCCCGGCTCCACCAGTTATAAACAACCGCAAAGGTTCTATAGCGTCAGTCTGTCTTGAAAAATTGCTTGCTACTTTGCGCCTCGCCCATGTATTGATCAGGTTAAAAACTTCCCGCTGTTTACTATTTAGAGTTGAGATCAAGTAATTTATTTCATCATCGGTTGTTGCATCAAGTCTAATGCTACTTTGACTCTGATTATTATGTTGGTTTTCATTTCGAACCTGAAAATCTATAATCTCATCAGCATTACCTTCTTCTTCCTCTTCAACAGACATATTTTCCAGTGAAACATCATCATTTTCTTGTTCTGCAAAGTCATCAGTTCTTGGCCTTAAAGTGTGATTCATTAACACTGAATCGACTAAGTCGCCCCAAGGCTCATATTTAAATTTATTTTCATTAACGATCTGCAAAACTTGCGGCTGATTTAGCTTGGCTGTGTAGGTTTTAGTTTCATCACACAATAACTCTGATTCTTTTCGGAAAGGATAAAATAACAGTAGTAAGTGATGAGCATATGCTTCTGGCTGGGTAACACGATTTGGGGTGTGATATCTTACAACTTTTCGAATGCTACGACATTTCATTTTTTCTTTTGATGACATAAGTGGTATTGATTTTGGGTAACAACATGATATTTCACAAGAATCATCCTGAAGTACTTCTGGCTGAGAATCATTTTCCTCTAACTTGGGCTTGGTGTCCAATACGTAATAAGCTACAAACTCAGCAAAACAAAATGTGTCGAGAATACAATATTTTCCACCCTTAAAAACCTTATCTGGTCTTTCCATGTAACGATCTAAATTGTTACGTTTGAAAATATCAGTGCTATCTTCTGGTAGTTCTCTCAGATCTTCTTCTGATTAACATATTCTGTATCTTTTTTCTGGCAAATTAGAATTTGCAAAGGTTACTACGGGAAAGGTTTTTCTCAACCATAACTCAGGCATTAGCTGGTAAACTGCCTCCTGTAAAGAACATTGTCTATGGGATAGAAATGCAATTGCTAATTTCTTCATTTTATCTTTGAAATTTAGATTTTCACTTTCTTCTGCAGCCTTTTTCATTGCAACAGATGAATCTGTTTCAGCTTTTGAAAAATAGGAGCACATATAGGAAACAGCCTTGTAATAATTAAAAACAGGTTGGATATCCATATTTGCTTCCCATGCTTCTAGTCCCACTGCAAAGTAATTGTTTACAAAGCAAGAATTGGGTGGACGCCGTAAGTGAATCTCAAAGTCCTCTCCAGGAGCGATCGAGAGAGCCCGGTAATATTCTTCTTCAGTTATGTCAAGCGAAGTCAAGATATCTAAGATTGTTACATTATTTAGGTAAGAGTTTTTGTGAGGGTCTAAATATTCATCAATATAACTTTTGACTTGATTCAAAATTTTTGCTCGTGCTGTTAAGATTGCCATTTTATCGGCTTCTGGCAATCTTTTGTCTAATGGTACAGCACAAACTGTCCGGTCGGTAAAAAAGCGACCATAATGAAATCGACATGGAACATTTTTATATTTTCTACACGAGGTTGAGTGTCGGTGAATTTGATATTGACTGACAAGTTCAAACAACTTAGGCTCATTATCTTCATCAGGTAAGTCAGTCCTAACAATGGAATCAATGAATTCCAAATACGCCTCCTTAGTTTCAAGCGTAAGCACGGGCGGGTCTTTAGTCCAAACAAAGGAATGTACGTGAGGTGAGCCTCTTAATTGAAATTCTACTTTAATGACATAGAACTCTACTTTTCCTAGCGGACTGTTCTTATGTAGGAGAATTTCTTTAAAGAAGGTCTCCACTCTAAACTGAAAATCCCTAGCAGTAAGAACTGGGTTTGCATTTAATCTTCTACATTTTTCAAAATAACTCAATTCCCCATCCTGTTTATCAAAGCAATTCAGTTTGTTAATAATCGATATCAGCTCATCCCATTTCAAGTCAGCGCAAGATAACGTGACAAAAAAAGTAGGTAAACCTAGCTGTTTTACCATTGCTAACACATCATATAAAAAATTCTTCCAGTATGCAGGAGTACCTTTAACAGATTTCATGAATGTAAACCCTTTATCTTCTGAGATTACTGAACGAATACCCTCACTATAGTTTCTCTGTAACTGACCAGCATTTAATGTGCCACTAACTTTACTTGTAGCTATATTCATTTGATTATAAAGGTTTGTTTGCTGGACAACATAATGGCCAAAAAATATGAAATCTGCGTTTGAGGAAAATCGTTGTGTGTAATTAAGCAGGCGCTGATTAAAATATTTGACAGGAGATAATTGAGTAGATCTAACAACCTTGTAGCCAAACTTTCCCTTTGGTAACAGGTAAGGAAATGCTTGCTCTTCACAAAAATCATCATTAAAAAAAGACTCCGGGGTTTTATTTTCTCCTGGTGCAATATTCAATAGACTTTCTGTCTCACTATAAATATTAGGAATTACCATCATCTCATCACTATTTACACGGTCGTTATCAAGGGGATTTTCCTCTTCCAAATCTTCAACATGAACAGGAAATTCATCTTGTTCTACAATTGCATCTATATCTGTTAGTGACAACAATTCTTTGATATTATCAATCCTAATTAAAACATTACAGTAAAAAGGATTACTAATTCTTAAGTACTGTAATGCCTTTCTAACCAATCAGGATCAACATCTTCAAAATGAACATGGCCTTTGAATGAGAGCTTCCGCTTTAGCTTAACTGGTATTACACCATTCATGCTATCAGGACATGGGAGACAATCACTAACTGCATCAGCATGTACAGGTATATTACAAATGGCACCTTTGATCTTAGGCTGTTCCCCTTTACCATGTATTATTACAATTTTCTTAAATAACATGCGCTTAGCAATTAGAATTTTTTCAAGGTGATTGAGACACATAATTTCTGTTGGTATCTTATCCAATTCCAACTTATTTCGCACAGCCTGGCATGGAACTTGTTTTTTTTAACATACTTGTCACATGTTACGCAAATGTACTGATTTTTATCAAAACTTTCAACGAAGGTAAAAAGGTAATTGAACTCCATCCCATAGAGGCTAGGATCAAAATTCTTAACTGTCTTTTTATACAAACAGCGATTGCAAATAACACATATGAAGTATGGTCCTTCTCTTATTGAAGCTTTGAATGCTGAAACTCTATCAACCAACTCAGAGCTTTGCCTGAGAATTCGCCTTCTTTTACAACTTTTCTCTTTAGCACATTTGGTTGCTTTGCGTTTACCACATTTTACTTTTGAACTTTCGGTGGCATTGCGTTGACGACATTTTTCTTTTGCACTTTCGGTGGCATTGCGCAAACGACATTTTTCTTTTGCACTTTCGGTGGCATTACGCAAACGACATTTTTCTTTTGCACTTTCTGTAGCTTTGCGTTGACGACATTTTTCTTTTGCACTTTCTGTGGCTTTGCGTTGACGACATTTTTCTTTTGCACTTTCTGTGGCTATGCGTTGACGACATTTTTCTTTTGCACTTTCTGTAGCTTTGCGTTGACGACATTTTTCTTTTGCACTTTCTGTGGCTTTGCGTTGACGACATTTTTCTTTTGCACTTTCTGTGGCTATGCGTTGACGACATTTTTCTTTTGCACTTTCTGTGGCTATGCGTTGACGACATTTTTCTTTTGCACTTTCTGTGGCATTACGCAAACGACATTTTTCTTTTGCACTTTCTGTGGCATTACGCAAACGACATTTTTCTTTTGAAATTTCAGTGGCATTACGCAAACGACATTTTTCTTTTGAAATTTCAGTGGCTTTGCGTTGACGACATTTCTGTTTTTCCAATTCACTGGACTTACGTTTGCGGCAACTCTCTTTCTCAACTATGCCTTTTCTTATCTTACGATAATTTAAATACAGATCAGACATAGAATCAACTTTAGATACAGTCAGGAAATGCATTTCGAATTGTACATTCTGATCACTTTTTTGCAAATAATTCTCAATAATAAATAACTCTAATTTAGTTCTATTTTTAAATTTCAAAAGAATTGAAAATCCATTTTGACATGACTTTCCATGAACGTTTCTACTATGAGAATCAAATAAAAAGTAGTCCTTTTTAGTCCATATGACGCTAAAACAAATTCCTTTCATAAGAATCAGCAATCCATCAAAATTTGACTTTATGTTTTGATCAAAAAGTACACCAGTTACACTGGTACCATTTACAAAGCCAACTTTTTCTTTGGCATAAAAAATGTCAATCGTAGAATGAAGTAATGACAAAGTTTGCGGGAGTTCAGCTATCATTAAGTATCCATCCTTTTGAAGAGATTTGTAAATTCGGTCTCCATTTTCAACAATAAAATCTAAATCATAAGCAGTCCAATGTCCAGGACTCTTCACTAGAGTAAATACTATGGACAATAAAGAACAACATGTACATTGTTTGCCAGCAGATTCAGCAAACATTTCATGTCCTTGATGAAAAGAGCCCTGTATTATTGTATTACCAGACATATTCAAACTGAAAGGATGTAAGTCAATAATTAAAATAGATTTTTGTTGATATTGTAACCAATATTATTGGTGGTGTTTAGTATTTTTTCAGTGTGGCTCATTGGCCAAGCAGTACATTGACTGCCACCGCAAACCCTATCAGTGACAAATTGGTATGATAGAGAATCGGTACCTGAAAAGGAAACGGCAAGAAATTGATTAAATAAACTTGTTAACGACAGGGTGATATCCGAATTAAAATGTTTTCTTTCGCTATTTTTTTGAAGCAAGCACAACAAACGACCACCGCATGCGTGAAAACCAAAGCTTTGTTGAAAATTTTACAAAATTTTTCTGAAAGCATTCCTTTATTTATAGAAAACACAGACCAGTGCATATAATATTTTCACTGGATCATATTTATGATTTTTACCAATTTGGTATCAGTTAGCTGTATTATAATTAATACAATTGGTTTTAAAGGATTATAAAAGAATTAATTACAGTATTTAAATACTTTTTAATAAATTGAATCAGTCAGCAAAATAGATCTTTTGAAAAACGAGTCTTAGCCTTGAATTAGACAAGTCATAAAGCGTAGGCTAAAAACTGCCGTTTCGGCCGGAGGAGGAGGAGTAGTAGGAGGAGGAGGAGGAGTAGTAGTAGGAGTCCAAGGGTGTTTTAATACGGTATTCGCTTTCGCTGCTACCGTAATAAAGTATTTACTTTCCAGCACACTTTCCTACTGCAAACATGTACTAAATACCTCTGTAAACTTTCTTTACTTTCCAGTAAGTTTCTACTGTACATGCACAGAAATATGCTTTCTCCCAATCAATGTCTCAAGCATTTTGTGCTGAAAAACATAAAACAGACTTCTTGTTTGCCAACATTGGTCCAGTATTGATCGAAGATTTAAGGTTTTTGTAATAAGAAATTCACCTAGTCTTGCTTCGTGCTCAACCAAATTCACCTTCGTCTGCTTCTGTCTGTAGACTAACGGATTTACTAACCGATTTCGCTGCCATCGGTTTTTGATTCTCGACAGCCAATCAAAATGGCGAGAAAAAAATTTCTTGCATTTTGATTGGCTTAAAGAAAACTGACGTTAGATCCTCCGTAATCGTGAATGTGTCTTTCGTGGTCGAACTGCCGCTATATGATCACGATTAAGAAGATTTTGACCGTTACAAAAAACAAAAACAAACACTCTCTAAGTTAATTGTGTTGCACACGATTGCGGATTATTATAAGATTAGTGTCGAACAGAAATTTTAAATATTTAATAAAAAATATCTGCGAAAGAGTGCATTTCTATAGAAATCTACACACAATTTCACTAAGAATGCTCTCCGTCACAGTGATTTTTTGACGATTTTGCACACTGAATTACAGATCTGATTAATGGAGTGCCATCTCATTGCTTGGTTTTGTCAACTTAGTTTCCAATTCCAAACTTAGTTTGAAGTTCGATGATGTATGAAATGGCTGTTTAAATATTGTAGCAAATATTTAATACACTTTTCTGATGAACATATTTTATTGTACTTTTGTATTACACAATAAGTAATATAAGATAAATGCTCACAAATGTTTTACCAATGACACAACGCAGGCTGAACATGAGTGGCGAGTGTGATTTTTCTACACCATTTTTGAGACGTCATTTTCAGAATTAAAACCCGTAAAAAACTTTTACACGGGATACTATCTACTTATACTAATTCGCAATCGTGTGCAACACATTTAACTTAGAGAGTGTTTTGTTTTTGTTTTTTTAATGGTCAAAATCTTCTTAATCGTGGTCATATAGCGGCAGTTCGACCATTGAAGAAACCCTCAAAATGCCTATTTTTCATCATTTGTTTTGACATGTGATCTCCATTTCGCCGTTTTTATTGGTTGTTGAAATCGGAAAAACTATAGCGACGACCTTCGTTGAAAAAGTAAACAAATTAAGTTTTTGATTCATTGCGGTTACGCTCCAGAAAGAAAATAAAATAAAATATAGACAATCGCAATTGTCTATGGTATCCAGTTATCAATATAGTTGTCAATCAAGTTTCTTAGCGAGTTTATCAAGTTTACCAGTTTATCGGAAGCGAAAGAATTACGTAACGAGGTAATAATATGTCCTTATTATTTTTAAAGATGGCAAATTTCACGAAGGTTTTTCCAACCCAACCGAAAAGACTACCTACCTACCTGCCTACCTACCTATCTAAGAACTTTTATATTTGCATTTATTCAGGTTCATTTGCTCCTTGCTGTATAGTAGAGAGACAGTAGAAAGACAGAAAGTAGAAAGAAAGGTTTGTTAAAAACTTAGATGTACAACTGTAATTCCGTTAAGTGTTACACGTCAATTTTTCGCTTTCTCCTAGGTTGTTTAGATATCTGTTTGGTGTTATTTCTCCTCCAGTGTCTGTTATTTTGTAGGAAGAAAGGTTTGTTTTCGCTTCCACCAGGTTGTTCTGTGCATTTTTCACTGGGGTGGCTATATATTTCTATTTTTATGCTGTTAGTGTTTCTGTGTTGTAATGTTTAATATAAGAGGCACTAATATTGTTCCTGGCTTTCAAGCTGTTCTTAGGAATGGCCAGTTTGTTTTGCAGCCACCTGATCAACAACAAATTCGCTCTGTTATTCAGCGTAGGCATGCTAATGAGGATGTAGCTGAAGCAAGGCGCCAACAGCTTCAGGCAAATAACATCCAACCATTATTAGAAAATGAGAGGCTTAGAATCAATAATACTCAAAGGAGTGTTGAATATCGTCAAGCTGAACAGCCAGGTGAAAGATTAGCCAGGCAGAATGAGAATGCACAGCGCATGAGGGCTAGGCGTGCTGTTCAACGAAATGCAAATCCCCAATTGCATCGTGTTGCTCGACAAAACCAAATGCCTGAGCTACATTATCTTGGTGCCATGGACAAGGTGTGTCAGTTTTGTGGTGCCAAGATGTTTGGTGACGAGACCAATTTTAAATGCTGTCACAATGGTAAAGTTCATTTAGATGACATTTATTATCCTAATGATCTTAAAGAACTTTTAGTAGGTGATTCTAATCAATCAAAGAACTTTCAAGAAAATATTCGAAAGTTCAATAGTTCGGTTGCTTTTGCTTCGATGGGTGCGAAATTGGTTGTGCCACAAGGTCGTGGTCCACCAGTTTTTCGTATTAATGGCCAGGTATGTCACCGTACAGGTAATTTACACCCACCACCGGGTATTCCTCCATCCTTTGGTCAGTTATATATCTATGATGGTATGGATGCGTTCAATGAGAGAATGGCAAGACCAGAAAATCGAGGTTGTCCAAGAAGTATAATGCTCACATAAATTTGGAAGCATGTACCACGATCAGGAGCGTGAAATATCTCTTTAAATATGTTTACAAGGGACATGATCGTGCTAATGTGGAGATTAATGAACGTTTGGAACATGACGAAATAAAAACGTTTCTGGATGCTCGATATGTCAGTGCGCCTGAAGCATTATGGAGAATATTTGAATTCTCTATGCATGAAAAATCGCATACTATTAAGCGATTAGCTGTTCATTTACCTGATCGCCATCAAGTTTATTTTAGAGCTGGTGAAGAGGAGGCAGCTGCTGAAGGGGCATTAAAGGATAGTCACTTGACAGCATGGTTTAATCTGAACGTAGACGATCCTGATGCACGGCGGTATCTTTACTCAGATATTCCGTATCATTATGTTTTTCATGATAAGGAGAAAAAATGGAAAAAACGAAAAAAGAAATTAAAACCAATAGTTGCTCGGTTATACAATGCTCGACCGTCAGAAGGAGAACGTTTTTTTCTACGAGTTTTGTTGTTGCATGTTGCAGGTGCTACGTCTTTCGAGGATTTGCGTACTTTCAATGGAGTTGTTTACGACACATTCCGAGAAGCATGTATTGCCAGACGTCTTCTGCAAGATGATGCAGAATGGCACAATACATTGGAGGAGGCTTCAACGTTTCAAATGCCCCAACAGCTTAGACAACTGTTTGTTACTATTTTGACTCACTGCGAGCCCTCTAATCCTCTTGAATTGTGGAATACATTCAAGGGGAATCTGTGTGAAGACTACCTTCGAACATTGGCTGTTGCTCAAGCTGAGCAAAGGGTTTTGGGTTATATTGATAATGTCCTGAGACAATTTGGAATGACTTTAACACAGTTTAATCTTCCTGAATTGGTTCAACAGGTTGCTCAGGAAGAAGTTGATGTAAATATTTACATCGACAGGGCTGAACAGGTAAGGCCTTTGCTTAACGAACAGCAGTTAGTTGTGGCAGACGCCATTTTGTCTGCAGTTTCGAATGTGCGTGATGGTTTAGCACAAGTTGAAACATTGTTTTATTTGGACGGACCGGCAGGCACAGGTAAGACTTTTACATACAATTATGTTATTGCAGCATGCAACACCAGCATCGAAACATGCAGAATACCTTCGAAGTGTCGACCTGTTTCTGATTGATGAAGCGACTATAGTTTCTACCCATGTTTTCCATGCTGTGGACAGATTACTCAAGGATATTTGTGGCAGTGATGCACTTTTTGGTGGCAAGGTTCTTTTGTGGGGTGGAGATTTTCGTCAGTGTTTGCCGGTTGTGAAAAAGGGAAAGCCAACCGATGTTATTGAAGTTTGCTTGACCAGTTCTGTGTTATGGGCATCAGTGGCAAAATACTCTCTCACTGAAAATATGAGAGCCAGACCGGAAGAGCAAGAATTCTGTACTTGGCTGTTGCAACTTGGTAACGGTGAACTTCCAACCAAACAAAACGAACCTGCTAAAGGTTCCATCGAAATTCCTGATTGTTGTGTTGTTCCTAAAGATACTTCGATTATATCTGTTATGTACGATGGACTGGAGCCTCATGAATATGCCACCACAGCCATTCTGACACCGACAAATGAGCAATCGTTGATCATTAATAATGAATTGTTAGACAGACTACCTGGAGATACAGTTTGTTATTACAGTGCTGATGAAGTGGCGTGTGACGATGAAGAAGAGCAGCAAAACTATCCGGTTGATTTTCTGAATAGTATTACACCATCCGGTATGCCTCCACATTGTTTGAAACTTAAAGCTGGGGCTAATATTATGCTTTTGAGGAATCTGAACATCAGGAAGGGTCTCTGCAATGGGACCCACTTGATTGTTCGTGAATTGTCGGATAACTTTATTAAGGCTGAAGTTTTGACAGGGTCAGCAGTTGGGGAACTGATTTTTATACCTAGAGTACAATTGTCACCATCCGACACAGGTATGCCATTTGTATTGAAGCGCAGGCAACTTCCTATTCGGCTGGCGCACTCTTGTGCTATTAACAAAAGTCAAGGTCAAACGTTTGAAAAAATTGGTTTGTTTTTGCAGAGACCGTGTTTTTCACATGGACAGTTGTATGTCGCCTGTTCAAGGGCAAAAGCATTTGCTAATGTTACAATCAAAGTTGCCGGTATGGGTAAGCAAGGTTATATTAATGGAAAGATGTATACTCAAAATGTTGTCTTTCCACAAGTGTTGCTGTGAATGTCGTGATTCACCTTAACATTTTGAATTTGTTGTTTTGGCTTCTTCTGTAAGTTACGCCACTGTTGAGACATGTTGTGGCTTATTAAGGAATAGCTTAAATACTTACAGTGGTGGCTGCTGTTGACAGTTGTTTTGGCTTCTTCTGTAAGTTACGCGACTGTTGAGAAATGTTGTGGCTCATTAATATACTGTAAACCATTGCTGTAGTCACTGCTGACAGTTGTTGTAGCACTGTAGTTTGGCAGCTTTGTACCTAATGAACAACCTGTAGATTTTGTTGTTTTTTTAGGTGGAGTACAAGTCCCATTGACTTACGTTCTCGCCGTGTACTCCGTTACCATGAATTGTGCATGAAGCAAACTTTGTGGACAATTCATGAACTAAAAGTCAGGGCATGCTCCATATTATCTCTACATGATTGTAACTTTTGTTTTTTCTTCATTTAGTGAATTAATATAATAATGGGAACTCCCATGGATGTGTGCAACGGTAAAACATTACTTTTTTAAACTTTCTGTAAGAGATATTAAAATACTAATCAAATTGATTTCATTTCAGAGTCAGAAGACAAATTTATTAGTGCAGGTAAAAATTATTTTTTAAATAACTTCAGTTTTTTCATTTATACTATTTTGTCTGTAATATATTAGATTATTTTCTGTGAAAGTAGTCAAAATACTCAAAGCAAATTGATTTCATTTCAGAGCGAGAAATAGAACTACTTGGTGAAGGTAAAAATTCTTATCTGCTTTATATATCTCATCTCATCTTATAAATTTTGGATTTACATGCTGCCATTATAATATCTTCTTTTCCTTTTTACAGATGGCAGTGAAAATATTGAAAATAGTAAGGATTTTTATTGGAGTTTTCAATTCATTTTCTCTTGGTTCTTTCATCTGCTGAATCAGGCTGTTTGAGTTTCAGTGTATGACAATTTTGAATGTATGCTACTTCCTGGATCTTTTTTCTTTAGATAATGCTTTACCAACAGCTGATAGTAAGAGTCAATAAATATTAACGTTTCCTTTCTATATGTTATGACTTTCACAATCTACTTACTTATACTTTGTCTATGATGTATATTTGGACATTCTGTAATTATAACTTCATGATTTCCTTCATTAGATACCAATAACGTGCCAAATGTGGCAAAGAGTAAGGGTTTTAATTGACATAACTTTGTAGTTTGAATTTCTTTTATCTTTCTTTTGTATGACAGCTACTTTTTAAACCTTCTTTATTTAGATAATGCTTTACCAACAGCTGTTAGTAAAGTAAGAGTCAATACACATTAACATTTTCTTTCTATATGCTATGACTCACAATCTACTCCTTTGTTTATATTTGCACCTATTCTATGCTGCAATAATAACTTTGTCCTTTTCATCATTAGATACCAATACCGCGCCGAATGTGGCAAAGGAGTAAGGGTTTATATTAACATAACTTTGTAGTTTCAATTTCTTTTGTCTTTCTTTTATATGACAACTACTTTTTAAACCTTCTTTATTTAGATAATGCTTTATCAGCAGCTGATAGTAAGAGTCAATACACATTTATGTTTTATTTCTATATTTTATGACTTTCACAATCTATCTATTTATACTCATTTGTCTATGATGTATGTTTGGACATTCTGTAATTATAACTTCATGATTTCCTTTCATTAGATACCAATAACGTGCCGAATGTGGCAAAGAGTAAGAGTTTTAGTTGACATAACTTTGTAGTTTCCATTTCTATATGCTATGACTTCCACAATCTACTTATACATTTCTTTTAGCTGAACTACCATCATCTGCCAAACCTAATGGTAAAATTTCTTACAATTCCAATGTTAACGTAACATGTGTGAAGAATTGTGTCTTAGGTACATTTTGCATTTTATTTTAGACACAGTTCTGGCAAATAAAAGGAAATGTAAGTTTCCCTGATATAGTATTTTATCAATTCTAATATCAACCTGTTTGTTTCTTCACTACTAAAAATTATTTCAACTATACATTGTAGATTCGTACAAAGACTTTCGGGAATACCGGAAGACACATCCCGGCCCCCGGTCTAATGCGGCTTTTAAAGCGTGGAAGAGATTTGGGGGTCGGGATCACCCCAAATTTACGTGGAAAGAAAAAAAACCAAAAAACAACAATTCCACCGTTTCAACCGCACCAACTACAGTGCCAACTTTCCTGCCTGTAGTTAATCAATACAATATTAATGCTTTTGCCCCATCAGTTTTCTATTCATTAAAGTGAGTTAATTAGACCTTTAAGTGAGCATTATGAAATTTTCATTTGACTTTCTTTACATAGACTCACTAAAATGAATAGAAAACTGATGAGGGTATTTTAGTAGACAGTTTATTCAACTAGAAGTTTATCCTTATAAAAATCCGGCGTCGCTCGCGATATATATATATATATAGTTCCATCAGGTATAGACTGATGGGGCAGTTTATCCAACATTCAACTTTCATAACCTTTTAAGTGAAGAATAGTCATCGATTGTCCAACTTTTCTTCCATATCACGGAACCTACCATTTCTGCCTTTATTGTACAAAAAAATAGATGACTTCATATCGTGGTGTATAGTAATAGTAAAATAGTATAATAGTCTCAGCTCATTAAGTTTTTGAGATTTTGTATTTATTTATAGGTATTTCCAGTTTATGCAATAGTTTATTAAGATAATTGACATTAATAAAGTTATTTGCTCCAATTTCTTTTGTTTACCTCTTTAATCACAGCATCCTAATATTCTAGCTTTCACACTGTCAATTTGAGTTTAAGTATGTCTGTCACTCTATCAATTAGTGTTGAATTCGTGTCGAACAGAAATTTTACAATTCTAAAAATATACTTTCAGTTCAGTTTCCCAGTCACCACATTTATTAAAAAATATCTGCGAAGGAGTGCATTTCTATAGAAATCTACACACAATTTCACTAAGAATGCTCTCCGTCACAATGATTTTTTTGACGATTTTGATCAATGGGTTACAGATCTGATTAATGGAGTGCCATCTCATATGTATTTCTTCTTTCTTTTAAATGGTGCGACTTTTGTCATCGTAAATAAAGATTAACAGCTTAGTTTCCAATCAGTTTTTAAGGCTGTTTTAACATGATTATTTGTTCTCTGCATGCAGTAGATGATTATAGGTTTAGAGACATTATAAAGATATTCAGATGTTTACAGTTAGTTTAGATGTGAAGGGAAACAATGGTGAGTCAGATTCAAACACATCATTCATGCTAATTTTGTTGCTACTCACAACTTATTTTTTGATTACATTTATAGATTGGCAGCAACGAATTATTGCAGACAACGTCCTTATCCATTGCTCATGATATTTATTTCATCAAACATTTTGTCTATGGGAAGTTCGAAATAATATCGTTATTGTTACTTCACCAACTTATTTTGCAGTTCCATGATGCATGATATTGCTGTTTAAATGTCGTAGCAAATGGTTAATGCTTAATCAAAACGTTATTTAATACACCTTTCTAATGAACATATTTTATTGTACTTTTGTATTACAATAAGTAATAATTTATAAAATACATGCTTTTGCTGACTACAACAGACATGCATTCTTTATTAGCATCTGTAAAAACCTTTTACACTGGATGCAGGTCTTTTTGAACAGGGTTTTTGAAAAAGTTTTGGTGGGATGTGTGATACTAAGATATTATTTATGTTATCTTATGGTTATCAAATCTTCAAGGGAATTTCTGTTGCTGTTCTACGAAACCTGAACCTTTCGTATTATTGTATCACTCTTTTTACCTCAGACACTGCCAGAACCTTATTTTCATGGTCTTTTAATATATTCTTTTAGGTTAATAATATAATAAGATGGTTGCAGTCAAATGTCATGGTTTAAATCATGATGTTAGTTTTGTTGGTGAAGATCATTATATTCATCGAAAGAATTTGTTATTCTGATATTGCATTAGTGGAAAGAATCATCACTGGAAGGTATCAATTTCTTCATCATTGTATTTTCGTATATTTAAGAATAAGATGTAGTTATAAAAAGCTAATTTGTATACCTAAGTATAAAGTTATTATGTTGATGTTTGTTTCTTTCCAGAAAACAATCTTATTATACTACTTTTACTTTTCGTGAACTGGACGCATGCTGAACATGGTGGCGAGCGACGCCGCCTTGGCGGCTAGTCTTATTATACTAATCCGCAATCGTGCATACCACTTTTATTTTAGACAGTGTTTTGTTTTTGTTTTTTCAATGGTCAAAATCTTCTTAATCGTGGTCATATAGCGTCAGTTCAACCACGCAAGACACATTCACGATTAGTATAGCACGTGGCATCATTTGACGTCAGATGTTTTATGATTACGGGGAATCATTGCATTGCATCCCCAATCGAACGCGACGTTTTTGGGGAAATATCTCAAGAACTAATAGGGATAACTGACGTTTTTTAGGGTCTGCGATACGGGTACTGGGGTGACGCACCATTTGGGCCTAAACTTTATTTGGTACTGCGGATATGACGTCATCAAAACCTATAATCGACGATATCTCTGCAACGGTTGATCGTAGCGAAAAGATCCCATACACTTTTTTGATCAGCTTTTCGAGCTCTACAACATGGGTACACTTTTGAGTTGCGATTCTATGATTTATTTTTTCGTCACAGGGTATGTACACGGGAATGGTGGATTTGACCTAATGTTTTCGAAGTTAAGTTCGGTAAAAAGTTTTTTACCGGGATACTAGTTTACTAGTTTATCTTATTTACTAATACTAATTCGCGATTGTGCATACCACTTCTATTTTAGAGAGTGATATATTTAGTTTTAATTTACGGTCATCGTCCTCTTATGTGCGTGTAAAACCACGTAGAAGCGAGAGACACTTTTTTCACGATTATTGCAAAAGCACGTGGCATCATTTGACGTCAGTTTTTTATGATCACGGGGGAATCATTGCATTGCATCCCCAATCGGAAATATCTCGAGAACCAATATGGATAACTGACGTTTTTTGGGGTCGGCGATACGGGCAATAGAGTGACACAAAATTTGGGCCTAAATTTTATTTGTTACTGCGGCTATGACGTCATCAAAATCTTTGATCGACGATATCTCCGCAACGGTTGGTCGTAGCGAAACAATCCCATACATTTTTTTGATCAGTTTTTCGAGCTCTACAACATGGACAAACTTATCATTGCCAATTCTTCATTTTATTTTTCGTGAACTGGACGCATGCTGAACATGGGTGGTGAGCGCCGCCGCCTTGACGGTTAGTCTTATTATACTAATTCGCGTTGTGTGTCACACTGTTATTTTAGAAAGTGACATATTTAGTTTAAATTTACGGTCATCGTCCTCTAATGTGCGCGTAAAACCACGCAGAGGCGAGAGACACTTTTTTCACGATCATTCCAAAAGCACGTGGCATCATTTGACGTCAGTTTTATATGATCACGGGGAATCATTGCATTGCATCCCCAATCGAACGCGACGTTTTTGGGGAAATATCTTGAAAACCAATAGGGATAACTGACGTTTTTGGGGTCAGCGAAACGGGTGATGGGGTGACGCAACATTTGGGCCTAAATTTTATTTGGTACTGCGGATATGACGTCATCGAAATCTTTGATCAGCGATATCTCTCTAACGGTTGGTCGTAGCGAAACGATCCCATACATTTTTTTGCTCAGATTTTCGAGCTCTACAACATAGGTACACTTTTGAGTTGCGATTCTGTGATTTATTTTTTCGTCACCTATTTTTATTTTTTCATTTCTAATTCCGTAACCCAGCAGGCACCAAACGTTATACTAACGTTAGTGTTACGTTATTTTTTACGTTGTGGTAACGTTAGTGGTTGGTTAGAATGGAAGTCTTTTTTAAATTAGTATAACGTTAAATACTTACGTTAGTACAACGTTAAATACTTACGTTAATATAACGTTAAATACTTACGTTAGTATAACGTTAGAAAGTTACATCAGAACAACGTTAAATTTCGTTAATCTACGTTGTATTAACAACATCAAAATGTTAAAACATTGTAATGACTTTTGAAGTCATTATAAACAAATCCCGGTGTCCATCCCAACATAGAAAGAAAAATGACGAAAACAGCGAATAGTCATAGAAGTTGATATTTACCTGTAATTGACAAGAAAAGCATATTTTTATGTCAATATTTACGCATGCCTAATAGAAGAAAAAGAAACAAATATAAGTGAAGGTGTAAAACGAATGCTTGTGGTTACGGCAAATTGCAATAAATGAAAATCAACGGAAATTCATGCTATCCATTCTAACCAACCACTAACGTTACCACAACGTAAAAACTAACGTAACGCTAACGTTAGTATAACGTAAATTAACGAAATTTAACGTTGTCCTGATGTAACTTTCTCACGTTGTACTAACGTAAGTAGTTAACGTTGGAGTAACGTTGGATTTACGTTGGTAACGTTAAACCTAGAACCAACGTTAGACTAACGTTGAATAAACGTTGGGTGCCTGCTGGGAATTAAAATTTTCGTCACGGGGTACACCCACGGGAACGCGTCGTATTTCTGTGGTTTCTTTTCGAAATTAAAGTCGTATGCACAATTGTGCATACGACTTTTATTTTAGTGAGTGATAAATTTACTTTTTTCACGGTCAAATCCTTCTTATTTTTTCCCTTTTCATGGTAAAACCATGCAGAAGCGAAAGCGTTTTTTAAGGATTAGTATGTGGGGAAGCCCCGACGCTGATCGTTTTCATTGCCTAATAAAGGAAAACTCTTAAAATGCGCTGTTTTGATCGGCTGAGAAATTACAAAAATTTCGGTCATTAATAAAAGCTTTCATTTTTTCGTTGTGAATTTCACGAAGAAACAATGGTTTGTGTACATGCAAAAATATTATGGAACTTTTAGTGTTGTTGTATTTTAGATTAACAAAAGAACAGGTAGAACATGCGTAAGTGAGTTAGATGTTAGTATTTTATTACAGATGTAAAATCAAATTGAAATGGTGAAAAATGGTGAAATGGTTTATGTCAATAGATGGTCAATAGAAAAACAAAGAAACACAAGTGGAAGAATGTATAATAACGTTTTAACATTTTACTTATTATCTAATATGGGCTATACAGAAGAATGTGCAGTGAAGGTTTTTAAAATTTGGCTGCAGAAAAAATGATGTTTCTTTACAAAGTAACGAATGCTTTTAATTTTAATTTTAATTTTTAGTTTTGTTTTAGAGAGATACGATTAATATGTGAGTGTAAGAGTCAAAATAATTCAATCATTTAAAGGCCCTGTTAGACGGTAAACTATTCGCTAAACTATTCTTAAAATAGAAACAGAAAATTATTCTAATAATTTAGTTTATGTTCAAATACACTGATAAACTAATCAATAAACTAATACGATAAGTTATGGGTTATAAGTGTAAGGTTCATTCATTCATCATGGAAGAAGCAGTTGAAGAAGTTTTAGTTTGTTTAAATACACGCTTTTTTTTTATAAGAACCAGTAAAATCTGACCTAAGGCTGGCTGTTCTTATTTTTTGAGCCTTTTTCAGCCTGAATTGTTCTCATTTTGTTCTTAGCTTTAAGAACAAAGTTTCAGATTTAGTCCTCGTTTTGTTCTTATTTATGGAACTTCCAGCAAAATTAAAATAAATCTTTTTAAAAGCAACTGTTTAAAAGCATTGTTGCTGTTCGGTAATGACCCGATATGAGTATGCAAGGTGAAAAAAACAACAACTTCTAAACCAATTTTTAAAACATTAATTTGAGCCTCAGGTTGTTCTTATTTTGTTCTTATTTTTCGGACAAATCTGAGGCTCGTGTTCTTATAAAATTGTTCTTATAAAAAAAAGCGTGTACTGCTTCTTCATGTATGGTGTATAGCGAATCTTTTGAATTCCGGAAAACGAAACAGAAAATGTTAAGTGAAAGATTATTTTAGAGAACGTGACCATGGAGCATTTGACTTTACAAGAATTGAGATTAAACGATCTATATCTTCACCTTTTTTTAAAGCTTCAATAATTTTACCGTTAGCATCGACACACGCATTTTTCTTCATGTATTGTTACTTTCTTGAGGGAATTTGTCCTAAACCCGTTACATTAACCTTTGTGCAACACGTGTTCGATGATTTAAATGTCGGTATTCTTTGAACTTTGCTAAACTATTCGGAATAAAATCAAAATGATTTGATTTTATTCGAAGCTAAATTAAACTATTTTTTTGCTTCTTTTAATAATTTTTGAATAGTTTACGATACAATACACGATAAATTATTTCGTAAACTATTCTATTTTAAGTAACTTTATGGAATAGTTTAGCGATTAATTTATCGTCTAACAGGGCCTTAAGATGTGGAAGCTGGATGAAAACTATGAGGAGAGGGAGCAATGAAGACATGGGGGCGTGCAAAATATTTAGCAAAGAAGATTTATTTATACAGATCAGTTAAAAACGTTTCTCATGGCTGAGGGAATGAGGAACATGTTATGCTGTCTCATTTCATCTCAACCATGTCTGCCTTTTATCAAATTTTCTTGTAAAATTAATTGACAATGTTTGTAATATTTGTCTCTCTGTCAGCTATTTGTATCTTCTATTTTTGTTTCAATATGATTGAAGTACAGAAATTTAAAGGACTTTTTGATGCCTTGTGATATTTTGTCAGGGTCAGTGGGAGATAAAATGGTTTAAAACTCAATTTCTTCTTTGTATGTTTTTTTTTATAAACGTGGGTGGTCATGGAAATAAGAAATAAGCCCATTGTACTTGCCTACAAGTTCTTCGGCACTGTCTGCGCCCATGACGTTAGATGCAAAGTTCTTTTCATTTTTTCCCATATTTGTTTATTCATTATGATTGTATATTGAATGTTTTGTAGAAAATCTTCCCTGACAAATCTTTCTGGGATAGTTTCTTCACCGTAATTTTATTCTGGAAAACATTTTCAAAATCGCACAACAGTGCAGTGTACGTGCAGTACACACAACCTGACAGGACTCTGTTTGGGTACGACTGGGGTACATTTGCTCAACCATTTCAAAACAAAGCAGCAATAATGGAGAAATTTAGTCTTGTTTCGAGTGGTTTATGTGCTGCTTTACTAAAAGCACACCACCTGCATTTTAAACTCAATTTTAAACTCAATCTCAATTGAAATACGGCAGTGAAACATGCTTAATTGGAACAGATTTACATCGCCCTTTCAAACACTTTAATTAGAGACTTCATTGAGAAGTTTAACATATTCTTAAGCGATCATGCGAGAATGAATTGTTTACCTAAATAACTATAATTATTTACTTTACAGATCGTCCATATGCACAGTGGCCCCCTGCGCAAGAAAAAAGACTTGATGAGAAGTTTGGGAATTACATAAAACTCACAAAGAATGGCCATGTAAGTTAAAATTCCAGTTAAAAGCACCATTAGAGACAGCTTAAGTTACTGCCATTAGTCATTTTTCCGACATCTGTTTATAGATTTGTGGACTTCATTGTTTCAATTTCTTGTCTATATGTCAGCAAAAGCAGAAATGGCAGTATTTGCGAATGAATAAACCATACAAGACGTTGCAAAATAAAATCAACAACGAAAGAGTCAAATTTACGCGGAAGTGTAATACTGAGGAAAATGATTTAAGAACCGTACAAGTTTTGATTTCGTTATGTTGTTTTTGAACATGTTATGTTCCTATGACTTGATGCTTTGGCATTATGTTTGTTGGAAAACTAGTTTCCATTTCACACTGTTTGTTTTTTACTCGGAATTAAATAAACCTTTCTGGAAGACACTTTTGCGATTTCCTTCCAGCATCAATTTTCCCTTACCAGATGTACCATTTTTGGTTCCTTTGTGGGATTTCACCATATTTCAATAACCTGCATCGATGATAGACAATTTTTTCGATAGACTTGAAATGTCAATCTACGGTGGCATCTAGTCATCCTGAGTTATCTTCTGACCTACTCCTATGTGTGTTCTGCACAGGCCGAACTCAAGGTCTCTTGCCTTTTCCATAAGGGATAGCAGCAAAGATGGGCCTGGATCCCTGGCGAACTGTGGGTAACATGACATGAAAATTACACAAAGCTGTCATTCTGTCAAACCATGATGGCTGCCCCATCCACAAGGTTCTTCAGATGACGAAGTGAAAATGACAACGGTGAATAATAAAGCTGCTCCTGCATGTCCCTAAAGTTTTACGTATTATTTGATTTGATAATGTCTTGAGCAAGTGTTTTGTTGTTGTAAGAGGCAATTTTTATGTAAAGAAACCTAAATGGGTATAATATGATTGTTTTAAATGTTTTTTTTTTTAATTTTCACTTTAAAGCTTCATCTTCCTTCATGCTCTCGAAAATGTAAACAAGATCTTTACTTCACGAAATGCAAGACCAGGTCAACAAATGTGAGTAAGCAATTCGAAAATTACATACTGATGAAAAAAGAACACCTTAATTAAATTGTGATGAATTTCTATGTTAGAAAAGAAAAGGTTTACATTATTATACTTCATTGAATCTTTAAAAAGATTAAGCAGAAGTACACGTGTAACAGATAAAGCTGCACCACATTATTTCAAGATGTGGAACTCGTCACAAAAAAACATCGCAATTGGTTTCTTTGATGGTGCTCGAAAATTTTTTGTTAAGGCAATAGTTATAATGTAAAATGGCTACCAGTCAACGATCCATTTACAGTGTTCGTGGACTTTGGAAAGAGAAATGAAATGACATTTGGTTACATAGAGACCGTATTACAAAGTTTCAATAGAATTCATGCAACCGTCGTCGAAGATCCATCCATTCTGACAACTGTTCAAACTTTTCACCATTTAGATTCATGTTGTTATCAGTTGTCCAGGCATAGACCTTGTTAAGATCATGTTGAAGTTGGAAATTGTCCATTACAATTTTCATGGACTTTAGCAGCCTAGTATCGTCTGCAAAACAGGAGATGATTGCAAATTTAACTTTCTCATCAATATCTGTGATCATTATGATAAACAAAAGAGGTCCAAGGACTGACCCCTGAGGCACGCCAGATTTAACTTCCGTTGGATCAGAGAGGTGACTGTTGACTGACACATGCTGAGTTCTGTTGGTGAGAAACGATTTGATCCAACTTAACAGTTTACCATTGATTCCAAGGCTTTTTAGTTTCCTCAGCAGGATGGTGTGGTCGACCTTATCAAAGGCCTTGCTAAAGTCCAGGTAGATTGTATCAACATTGTAACCATCTTCCAATAGGGAGAAAACAGTGTCCATGTGGGAAAGTAATTGGCTCAAACAGGACCTACGTGCTCTGAAACCGTGCTGATTCTGGTTGAAAAGGTTATTTTCTTCACGGTGGTCTATTAATTTCCTCCTCACAATCTTTTCAAACAGTTTTATCACATGTGATGTTAGTGAAACTGGACGGTAGTGATCGCCTTTTTTGAAGATTGGGGAAATGATGTTTGTTTTGAGAATCTCTGGAGTCGTTTCTTCATCCAAAATTTTTCTTTGCAACAGGTAAATGGGTCTTGAGATGGTGAACTTGCATTCTTTAAGAAACACAGCAGGCACACCATCAGGTCCAGCAGCTGAATTGTGCTTCAGAGTATCAATTTCTTTCTCAACATCATCAATTGAGAAATCAAAGTATGAAATCTTTGAAATATTTGGCTTTTCCCTGATTTGTTTGTATTCATTGAGGGGGTCACTGAAGACTGCTTTGTATTGCATCTGTAATAACTCCGCCATTTCTTTATTGTCATTTGTTAGTTTGTTGGTCTTTGGGTTGAGCAGTGGGCCCACTTTTGCTTTAACCTTTGAGAATTACTAAACAATCAACTTTAAAATAACTGAAAAACACTTTTCCAGGTCAAAAAAATTCCCTGATTTTCCCTGATTTCAATGCAAAGACAGTGGTTTTTCCCTGATTTCCAGGTGCCTTAAAGAAATTCCCTGATTTTCCCTGATTTTCCAGGATCTGGCCACCCTGGAAAAGATTGAAAGACATTTCCTTAAGAAGACATAAATGCTTAGCTGTTTGCAACCATTCCAGGTTTAATAACTTGCCTGGAATCTGTAACAATCTGGTCATTCATCAACCCAAAAGAAGCTTTTTGAAGTGATACTCAAGTCTTATTTTATTGATGTGTTTGAAAAAAAGAAGAAGCTTTTTCCAAAATTTTGTCAAATATACATAACTAGTAACCCGGGTAAAAATTTTTACCAAGGACACATATTGATAACAGATGTATTTCTAAAATGTATATATCCTTGTAAAACATTCGAATAATAATAATAATAATAATAATAATAATAATAATAAAACAAAAATTAACTTCGAAAACAATAGGTCAAATACACCATTCCCGTGTACATACCCCGTGACGAAAAAATAAATCATAGAATCGCTGCTCAAAAGTGTATCTATGTCGTAGAGCTCGAAAAACTGATCAAAAAAGTGTATGGGATCGTTTCTCTACGACCAACCGTTACAGAGATATCGTCGGTTAAAGATTTTGATGACGTCATAGCCGCAGCACCAAATAAAATTTGGTCCTAAATGTTGCATCTTCTGTTTTGTATCTTGATATTACGCAATTTTACAAATGGTTGAGTAAACACAAAGAAGAAATAGCATTATTGTGATTTATATTGATGGTCTTGTCTGTGAAATCTTTTCCACATATATATATATACTAGTAACCCGGGTAAAAATTTTTACCAGACTTAACTTCGAAAACAATAGGTCAAATCCACCATTCCCGTGTACATACTCCGTGACGAAAAAATAGATCATAGAATCGCAGTCCAAAAGTGTATCTATGTTGTAGAGCTCGAAAAACTGATCAAAAAAGTGTATGGGATCGTTTCACTACGACCAACCGTTACAGAGATATCGTCGGTTAAAGATTTTGATGACGTCATAGCCGCAATACCAAATTAAATTTAGGCCCAAATTTTGTGTCACCCCATCACCCGTATCGTGGACCCTAAAAAACGTCAGTTTTCCCTATTGGTTCTCGAGATATTTCCCCAAAAACGTCGCGTTCGATTAGGGATGCAATGCAATGATTCTCCGTGATAGATTAGAAAACTGACGTCACGGCACTTGCTACTATATAATAATCGTAAAAAAACGCATGGCCTAACGAAAAATATGACCACGATTAAGAAGATTTTGACCGTAAAATTCAACAAAATTTATCACTCTCCAAAATAAAAGTGTGACACACACTCGCTATCTATCTATATACTAGTATCCCGTGTAAAAATTTTTTACGGGTTTTAATTCTGAAAATGATGTCTCAAAAATGGTGTCGAAAAATGACACTCGCCACTCATGTTCAGCCTGTGTTGTGTCATTTGTAAAACATTTGTGAGCATTTATTATGTTCATCAGAAAAGTGTATTAAATATTTGCTACGACATTTAAACAGCCATTTCATACATCAACGAACTTCAAACTAAGTTTGGAATTGGAAACTAAGCTGACAAAACCAAGCAATGAGATGGCACTCCATTAATCAGATCTGTAACCCAGTGTGCAAAATCGTCAAAAAATCACTGTGACGGAGAGCATTCTTAGTGAAATTGTGTGTAGATTTCTATAGAAATGCACTCTTTCGCAGATATTTTTTAATAAACGTGCTATAAATATTTAAAATTTCTGTTCGACACTAATTCAACAGGGTAAAACGTTTTCGAAAATGCTGACTATAAGGTTAAGCAAAAAATGTCATAGAATGATCAGCAGGAACATAAATTCTCATGAAAAACTGTTGACAATACTACACCAAAAAAGTATCCTAAGATAGCATAAACAAACAAATAAATAAATAAATAAATAAACCAAATAAAGGTTATCTTTAATCACTTTTGGAAAAGTGTATATCGACTACGTTAACAGTCCTCGAATGCGTTTCGATGGTTTAATCCATTTATTCTTGGAAATAGTAATTCTCGGTGAATAGCGAGTACATTGCATCTTTGAACGTAGTTGTGCAATGATAACAGTGATATGACTTCGTTAACAGTCCTCCAATGCGTTTTTATGGTTTAGTCCATTATTCTTTGAAATAATAATTCTCGGTAGCGAGTGCATTGCATCTACGTACGCATGCAGTTGGAATTATCGGATCTTCCGAAAAGTGAATTTTTAAAAATTGATGACATATTATTCGTAAGAGAAACCAAAGAATCTAAAAAAATAAATAAATAAAGTTAAGGTTGACTTTTAAATCCGACGTGTGTAGCCGACATATATCTTCGAACTAAACTTTCATTCACAATTACCTTGACAATGCTATCTAGACTATAGTAGATACGGTTATCCATAGGATACTGTCAAAAATGGTTTTTACCATGAACACCAAGTTGACCTCAATACTATACTATAAATCTAAAGAATCTGAATAAATATAAGGTAAAGATAATGAATAATCATCGATTGTTTGTGTCAGCAGTTAATCAATTTTGTTAGTTAAGAAAGAAGATGTGATTCTATTTACAGTTTGCTTTGTCATTAATGAACAGTTGCTCGTTTCCAGCCAATTTCTCAATTGTTCTATTTCTGCTGACATCAGCATATTCCATATAACAGTTCATTATCTTTAACACACAGACAATAAGCTCATTATCCTCAATAAACTAAATGAACTAACTTTTTGGAATAGTAATCTCTCGAACTGACAAAGAAGTTTTCTCTTAAACCATAACCTGTAATGTCATTTCACAAAACAGGCTATAGGATAGTAAAATAAAGATCAAAGGAAGTACGTAACAACTTTTATTTCAACTAAAAACAACAAACATTAACATAAATAACGATGGTATGGAACTACCATACACTGACCGTGAATAACTGATTAATTACCCTATGCATTTCTTGTTAGAAGGAATTTCTACACCTTGTGAAAAACAAAATTCTTAAAAATCCTTATTAATAGGCAATGGGCATTAATCAACCATTCACAGGAGCAACTTTTAGATTTCTACCAGCCAAAGATGTTTTCCAAAACGCAGAAAATTAAATTTAATGAAAAAGCTTGAGCTCTATGTACGGTAGTTCCATACCATGTAAAAACTCAACTATCTAAAATAAACATTCTCAACAAAAAAATTGGTATTTAAACCTGCATATTTCGGTATAAAATTTTTTTTTAAGTTATTGTTTTTTTTAAATTTTTTTTGAGGGGGGACGAACCCTTCGTGGTCTCGCCCCCCATTTTTTTTCCACACCCAGAACGCGCGGTTAGACCGCGGTCCTGGGTGGGTTTTTCTGTATTTTTGGAAATCCTGTCGTGTCACTAAAATGTAAGAACAAAAAATGATTAGTAATGAATTAAGATAATTAACTAAGATAATTAATAGGTAACAAATAAAGGAATTAGCACATAGATAGATTATACTATTGACGCTGAGAATTAATATCTCCAAGAATAAATTCAATTGAGTTTTATGGGAAATATTTGTGTTACTTACAGCTTGTAGATTCTTTAGCCTCCTTTTGTTCTAAAAAAGACAGTCAAGCATTAATTAAAGGAATTACCACATACACAGTTAAAAATGTGCTTTTGAGGCTGAGAATTATTATTTCCAAGAATAAATTCAATTGAGTTTTATCAGAAACTTTTGTGTTACTTACGACTGTTTCCTTTTTTCGGGTTTTTTGTTTCTAAATAAGAAAGTGAGGCATTAATTTAAGAGATTAACACAAAGATAAATGTAAAATGTGCTATTAAGGCTGAGAATTATTATATCCAAGAATAAATTCAATTGATTTTTATCAGAAATTTTTGTATTAGGGAAAAAATCCTTACTCTCCAAATTTTGGGTAGATGCTCTTACTATAATATAAAAGAGAAACAGTATAAACACTACGTCTGCCAAAGTGCATTCTACACAGATTCAACACAGATCTACAGACTAAAACTGATGTTTTATGTAAAACAATTCATAACTCACAACTGCTGGGATCTTTAGCATCAAACAGAAAGAATATTATAAAGAAGATTTCAATAGTGAACATGATAAGAGGCAACATGTGTTAGGGAAAGAATCCTTACTCTTCATATTTTGGACAGAAGTTGTTATGATAATAAGAGAAACAGTATAAATAACTTCATCTGTCACATGTATTTAAGTAAAATGTTAAAAAGGAAAATATCAAACCATTTTCTGCAGCATTCCCTATGAACAAAATATAATGAAATTACAATAACATGACTGATAAGCAAAACTTGGCTAAATGAAAATAAGAAGTTACCTTCTCCCAGTAGACCCTTCTCTTCTGAAATGAAAGGAGTAATTTAATATTCACCAATAGTAATTCTAAATGACACTAATGGTATTCTATTGAAGCAATAATTCCTTTTACCTTCCGGTGTTATTTCATCATTCCCTAAAATATAGAAGGTATAAATAGACCGTCTTTTCTTTTTCTCTATTATATTTACAGTTTTATTTTGAAAACTTACCAGTCTCTTGCACCCCATCCAGAATCACTAAAATATAATACATACGCACATGGATTTATACTGCTTTAACAATTCCAATATATTGGAAAGCTCTATGTACTTACTGGCTTCATCAGTTACATTAGGACCTGGAACAAAACAGTGAAAAATTAATTTTGTATTCAAAAACAACAGTATAAAAAGCATAGAAATATTTACCTTCACGTGGCACTGCCATATTTTTTTTTAATTATAATTAGTTCACTAAAAAAGAAACAACTTTGAATTAATTTTCACAAAGGTAAAAGGATGAATGCCCTGACTTTTGGTTCATGGATGGTGCATGCAAAAACTTTTCATGATAAATAAAATTAAGATGCAAGAGACGAATGCATGCACAACCCATGGTAACAGAGTACACGACGTGAACGTAAGTCAATGGGACTTGTACTCCGCCTAAAAAACAAACATACAGAAATAAACTGTTTTTTAGGCAAAATAATTAAGTAACTATAAAAGCATATCTTTACATCCATATTTAGCATTGCAACAAAGAAAATGTCATTGAATTAACAAATTAACACTATAATATCAATCATTAACAGTTGAGCAACAGACACTATAGGAAAACTCATGACAGTATATACTACGATATAAAAGTCATGACGCTATAGAGGAAAAGCTGCTTTTAAACAACTGCAATGCAAATCACTCCCAAATGAGTGACGATACGATCAATGTACAACCGGAAACTGATACTTTTACATTTCCGGTATCTTTGAAACTCATAATCCAAATCCTTTGCACATACCAAGTATATAGATGAAAACAAAAGATATGCAGAATTAAGTTACTGTAATACTTGTGGAAAGACAACATTTTGAGTATACATCTTTCCATTGATATAACCTTGTTTCCCAGTAGCAGCAACTTTGATTTTCACATTATCAAATGCCTTTGCCCTGGAACATGCCACATATAACTGACCATGAGAAAAGCACGGCCTCTGCAAAAACAAACCAATTTTATCAAATGTTTGGCCTTGACTCTTGTTAATAGTGAAAGAGTAGGCCAAACGGATAGGTAATTGCCTGCGTTTTAATATAAAAGGCATACCTGTATCTGAAGGTGACAGTTCAACCCTAGGTATGAAAATGATTTCTCCAACTGCTGACCCTGTCAAAACTTCAGCTTTAATAAAATTATGAGATAGTTCGCGAACAATCAAGCGGGTGCCATTACAGAGACCTTTCCTGATGTTCAGATTCCTCAAAAGCATTATGATAGCCCCAACTTTAAGTTTCAAACAATGTGGAGGCATACCGGAAGGTGTTATGCTGTTCAGAAAATCAAGCGGATAATTTTGCCGCTCATCTTCATTGTCACATACCACTTCATCAGCACTGTAATAACAAACTGCCTCTCCTTGCAATCTTTCCAACACCTCATTGTTAATGATCAATGATTGCTCGTTTGTTGGTGTCAGAATGGCTGTTGAGGCGTATTCGTGAGGTTCCAATCCGTCATACATCACCGATATAATTGAAGTGTTGTGGGGAACAACGCAACAATCGGGGATTTCAATAGAACCCTTAGCCGGTTCATTTTGTTTTGTTGGCAGTTCACCATTACCAAGTTGTAATAACCAAGCACAGAATTCTTGTTCTTCCGGCCTGGCTCTCATGTTCTCGGTAAGTGAGTACTTTACCACTGATGCCCACATAACAGAACTTGTCAAGCAAACTTCTATTACATCAGTTGGTTTTGCTTTCTTCACAACTGGCAAACACTGACGAAAATCTCCGCCCCACAAAAGTACCTTTCCACCGAAAAGTGCGTCACTGCCGCAAATGTCACGAAGCAGCCTGTCGATAGCATGGAAAATGTGCGTAGAAACCATTGTGGCTTCATCGATCAGAAACAGGTCAATACTTCGAAGGTATTCTGCATGTTTAGATGTTGGTGTTATGTTACATACACTGTTTTCTAAAACAGGAACAGGCAAACGAAATAAGGAATGCAATGTACAACCACCAGATAATAAAGTGGCTGCAATACCTGTGAATGCAGCAGTAGCAACTTTCCAACCTCTGGCTCTACATGCTGTAATAACATAGTTATATGTAAATGTTTTACCTGTGCCAGCTGGTCCATCCAGATAAAACAATGTTTCAAGTTGTGCTAATCCATTGCGCACATTTGAAACAGCAGACAAAATCGCATCTGCAACAACTAACTGCTGTTCGTTAAGCTGAGGCCTTACCTGCTGGGCCCTGTCAATGTAAACATTCACATCGACTTCTTCCTCAGGGATCTGCTGAACCAACTCTGGAAGGTTAAATTGTGTTAAGGACATACCAAATTGTTTTAGGACATTATCAATGTAACCCAAAACCCTTTGCTCTGCTTGAGGAGCCGCCAATGTTCGAGCGTAGTCCTCGCACAGATGCCCCTTGAATGTATTCCACAACTCGAGAGGATTGGAGGGTTCGCAATGTGTCAAAATCGTGACAAACAGTTGTCTAAGCTGTTGAGGCATCTGGAAGGTTGATGCTTCTTCCAACGTATTGTGCCACTCTTCGTCATCTTGAAGAAGACGTCTGGCAGTACACGCCTCTCGGAATGTGTCGTAAACCACTCCATCAAAAGTACGTAGATATTCGAATGAAGTAGCGCCTGGAACATGCAGCAACAAAACTCGAAGGAAAAATCGTTCTCCTTCTGACGGTCGTGCATTATATAACCGAGCGACTATAGGCTTGAATGTTTTTTTTCGTTTTTGCCATTTTTTCTCTTTGCCATGAAAGACATAATGATACGGAATATCTGAGTAAAGATACTGTCGAGCATCAGGATCTTCTACATTCAGATTAAACCATGCTGTAAGGTGACTATCATTCAATGCCCCTTCAGCAGCTTCCGCTTCTTCGCCAGCTCTAAAATAAACTTGATGACGATCAGGTAAATGAACAGCTAATCGCTTAATAGTATGCGATTTTTCATGCATAGAGAACTCAAATATTCTCCATAATGCTTCGGGTGCACTGACATATCGAGCATCCAGAAACGTTTTAATTTCGTCATGTTCCAAACGTTCATTAATCTCGATATTAGCACGATCATGTCCTTTGTAAATGTATTTAAAGAGATACTTTACACTTTTGATTGTGGTACATGCTTCCAAATTGATGTGAGCATTATACTTCTTGGACAACCACGGACAGTACGGAACTACCCATTGATTATCTAAGTCCACATTTCTTACTCTCACTGTACGGCCATTGTTACGTCTGCGATACAGTGGATACCCATTTGCATTCATTTGGGTTGCTTCACAAAATCGCTTTGGAAAATCCTTGGTGCAGTTGCCATCATCTCCCATACAAACTGCATTAGGGTTAGCATTCCCACAGGGACCATGAATCATGCATGACTTGATGATATCATGAAGTTCAGGTTCCTGTTCAGGATCTGGTATTTCAGCAGAAATTAAGCTGTCAATGTCATCAGCATTACGTAGTTTGTCCTCTTGTGCTAAATGGATAAGAATATGAGCATGAGGTAAAGAACGTTTCTGAAATTCAATAACATACAAATGGGAGATGGCTTTTCCCAAAACACCATTTTTATTAATGTCCTCCAAAAGTGCTTTTAATTTCAAATTGAAAACACGTGTAATCAAATCAGGACGATAATGTGCAGGCTCATTATCTAAGTTTTCCGTAATTTCCTTCCATTTTGGATTGCAGGTAAATGTGCAAAACAAATCCGGTTTGCCCATTTTAGTTACCATGGCCATAGCATCTTGATAATTTTGCTGCATGGCCCTTGGACCACCCTGAAAAGAAGAAGGAAGAATCACCGGTCTGCCTGCTTGAAGGCCACGGTTTTCTGCGACATTTTCAAGATAATCAATGAGCCCTTGATATTGCTCAACCCGGAAATTACCCTGATTTCGACGAATGTAATTAAGACGGTCGGATTCAACTTTGCAATAACAATCTACAGCAAATTGTTGAAGTAACCTTTTACCTTTTAAGATGGGGCTAAAAGCATCTCTAAATGCAAACCTATAAGTATAATATTGCAACATGGTAGTACGACAATGCTGGCCTGTTGCATATTCTGCTACGTGAGGAATGTCAGAACTCCAACCCAACTCTCCTCTTGGAAAAAATACAGGATACACCATTGGATCAAGATTAGGTGAATGAACAGGCAAATCCTGCAACGGTCTATCTCGAGGGTAAACAACAATGTCTCGAGCCAATGGTGGTGCACCATCTTCACCAACAAAAACAGCAGCTACTTCATCATGATGAGGTAGATTGTATCGACGCCTGTCACCGCCACTTCTCAAGTGCATTCTAACCTGAAAATCAAAAGCAAATTATCAAAAGCAGTTGAAAGATCAGTCTTTAGTAAATATCTATTTCCACTTACCTCAGATGGGCGGCGATTTTGTTCATTTGCGCGACGCAGTTCCTCTGCTTCTACCTCACTCATGTGTTTATAAGCAGCTGCATAAGGACTCTCCCGTTTAAAATGATATCTTGCAAAGTTTGCATGACTTCCGGGGAGCAACCTTGATTTTCTGGTCTTGCCATTCGCTCGTTGAATGCATCCATACCATCATAAATATATAGTTGACCATATGATGGAGGAACACCTGGCGGTGGGTGTAAATTACCTGTTCGGTGACATACCTGGCCATTATACGAAAAACTGGTGGACCACGACCTGGCGGTACAGCCAATTTCGCACCCATAGAAGCAAAAGCAACCGAACTGTTGAACTTTCGAATATTTTCTTGAAAGTTCTTTGCTTGATTGTTATCACCTACTAAAAGATCTTTAAGGTCATTAGGATAAAAATGTTATCTAAATGAACTTTACCATTGTGACAACACTTAAAATTAGTTTCCTCAGCAAACATCCTGGCACCACAAAACTGACAGACCTTGTCCATGGCACCAAGATAGTGTAGCTCAGGCAGTTGGTCTTGCCGAGCAGAACGATGCAATTGGGGATTTGCATTTCGTCGAACAGCCCGTCTTGCCCTCATGCGAAGAACATTAGCATTTCGCCGGGCTAACCTTTGATCGTCACCTTCCATTTGACGATTCTGAACGTGCCTTTCAGCATCATTGATACGAAGTCGTTCATTTTCTGATCCGACATTTTCAATATCTGGTGGCTGGATAGTAATGTTTTGCTGAAGCTGTTGGCGTCTTGCCTCAGCCACATCCTCGTGTGCATGCCGACGCTGAATAACAGAGCGTATTTGCTGCTGATCAGGTGGCTGGAGCACAAACTGGCCATTCCTAAAAACTGCTTGGAAGCCAGGAATAATATTAGTGCCTCTTATATTAAACATCACAGTTCAGAAACACTAAAAACAAATAAGAAAGAGATAGCTACCAACTGTGAATAAACAGCACAAATCTAGGCAGAAGCAGAAGCATACTGATCAATACAAAATAAAAACAGAGAAATAGTCGAAACTGTGATAAATAATCTTCAACAAACCTTTCTATCTAAAAACTGACGTCTTTTGAAGATAAAAGATAAACGTACAAAAAACGAACCTGAAATGCACATAGAAAACGTGTTAGAAGACAGGTTGTAAACATAAACAAAGGGTTTAAGGGTTCTGCACACGGCCAAACTGACAAATAGTTCTTTCCCAAAACATTGTAGAGGAAAAAGAACATAAAGTTCGGAAAAACCGTCGTAAAGTGTACCATTTTAAAATTAAACAGAAATAAACAGATCTCACTTTCGTTGACGTATTTTGTGCGCAGCAAAACTAACGTACGACGACGACAATGAACCTGTAATGCAGACAGAAAAAATGCAGATAAACTTTCATTCAAACAGATGATGAGTGTGGATGTTCAACAGTCGTAAAGTTTACCATTTTTCTAACTATAATGAAAACAAATAAACAGATCTCACCTCGTTGACGTATTTTTTGGCGTTTTTGATTAAATATAAACAATCTCTATTGTCTATTGTCTAATTCTTTTGTATTTTGTTACGCTCACGTAGCCGCACTCAATAACAAATTAATTTGTTTACGTTCTGAACGAATTGGTTGCTATAGTTTGCCCGATTGTGGAAAACAATTTTGATTGGTTCAAAAGCATCACGTCAATCAAAACAATCAAAATAAATCAAAATAAATGCGCATTGTATAGGTTTCCCGAAAGAAACGTCACACTTCGATTACGTATCATGTATGATTACGTAACTTTAGAAAGTGTCTCTCGGCCTCTACCAGGTATTATGCGCATTGTGTTGGTCTCCCGAAAGAAACGTCACACTTAAATTACGTAACATTAAAAAAAGTCTCTCTCGTCTCTGCGTGGTTTTACGACAAAAAGGGAAAAAATAAGAAGGATTTGACCGTGAAAAAAAAACAAATATGTCACTCTCTAAAATAAAAACCGGATGCACAATCGCGAATTAGTATAATAAGACTAGTATCTCGCGTAAAAGTTTTTTACGACTTTGATTTCGAAAAGAATCTGCAGAAATACGACGCGTTCTCGTGTGTGTACCCCGTGACGAAAATTTCAATTACGAATTGTGAATGGGAAATGTACCCATGTTGTAGAGCTCGAAAAGCTGATCAAAAAAGTGTATGGGATCGTTTCGCTACGACCAACCGTTGCGGAGATATCGCTGATCAAAGATTTCGATGACGTCATATCCGCAGAACCAAATAAAATTGAGGCCCAAATGATGCGTCACCCCATCACCCGTATCGCTGACCCAAAAAACAGTCAGTTATCCCTATTGGTTCTGAGAAATTTCCCCAAAAACGTCGCGTTCGATTGGGGATGCAATGCAATGATTCCCCGTGATCATAAAACAACTGACGTCAAATGATGCCACGTGCTATTATACTAATCGTGAATGTGTCTTGCGTGGTCGAACTTCCGCTATATGACCACGATTAAGAAGATTTTGACCATTAAAAAAACAAAAACAAAACACTCTCTAAGTTAAATGTGTTGCACACGATTGCGAATTAGTATAAGTAGATAAATGAAATGGCTGTAAATGAGGACAAATTTCAAATGTGTGTTTCAGGATCGGGTGGTAATAATATTAGCATCAAGATCGTAAAAAGGTATGAAAACGGTGAAATTACTTGGAGTAACCATTGACCGCAGTCTTTCATTCTCTGTTCATATCATTAATATGTGTAAGAAAATGGATAATTTCGTGCTTTTATACGTAAATTCTCAGATACCCAAAAATCAATGCGTTTATGTAATGCTTTTATCGTATCACACTTTTAAGTATTGTCCACTAATCTGGATGTTTTCGCTAAAGGGGAATAACCAAAAAAATTGAGTCTACGCAAGTCAGACTATTCCGAGTATTGCTATTCAACATTGATACAACTCGAGTGAACTGTGCTGCATCTTGAACATTGTACCAGTTCACACAGTATGATTACGACTGCTTTAACTAATGTATATAAATTAATTCATTAAATCCAATCCTGAGTTTATGTGGGATTTATTCGTAACGAAAAATACTAATATGGAACTTCGTAATTTTGTCTTACTAGACTCCCAGCCAAACTTGAAAAAAATAGTATCGTATGTAGGGCTGTACTTGCGTGTAACAATTTACTTCCCGTGTTACCCTTGAAAGTAATCTCGACATAAAGTAATTTTCGACATAAATTCGGCATCACTTTATGCTGCAGCATAATAATTGAATTTAGTAACAACTTGATAGAACGTCGTAGAAAATTAATACACGAAATGAAATGTAAAGGTGGAGAATTTATTTATTTATTTTATTTGGTATTGTTTTACGTGGCTAACCTCACCAGTTGCTATTGCATCTGCTTTCCAGGAGGGGCCACGGCTTAGGTTGGAGGCTCCGAAGTATTTGACACTCTCATGAGTGACACAAACCCATCCAAGGGCCTGTGCTCTTCTGGATTACCTTCCTGGAACACTCGATGTATCATCTACCCAATTTCCCTCACATGGCATGGGTCGACCCGGCGCTATGGTACATTCACTCGCGCATGGTGAATAGCCGCCAAGGGGAATTGAACCCGATCTCTCGCAAGAAATACGAGAGTGATAACCACTATACTACGGCGCATTATAGAAGACCTTGAAATTTGCAATCTTGCTTGGTTAATTGTTTAAAGTGTTAAAAAAACTAAATATACGCCATAAAGATAATGAACCATCATAAGGTCG